>CAAKHC010002937.1:9809-29026 GCA_901007825.1 Macroramphosus scolopax | reverse complement strand
TGTGTGTGTGTGTGTGTGTGTGTGTGTGTGTGTGTGTGTGTGTGTGTGTGTGTGTGTGTGTGTGTGTGTGTGTGTGTGTGTAGTTTATAATAATCCAGCTCTGCACGTTTATGTTTGGAACTCTCAGTCTTCTAGAAATAGAATGTTTTTCCAGTTTGATTTCATGCACAAAGAACTCTGATCTTGTTTTTATCTTCAGGGTTCAAAATCTGTCAAATTGTCAGAAACGTTGACACCTGTCGCGTCCTCTCACCTGTCCCGGCTGAGTTGACCCTCTGGACGGCCACCTGGCTCCAGGCTCCGGGCGCAGCTCCGCAGTCCACCACGCTGCGTCCGGGCTGTAAGACCCTGAACTTGTCATCTATCTCCAACAACTTGAAGGCGCTTCTGCAGCGGAAGTTTTGGGCGTGAGAAGCTTTGACATACGGGTCACTGAGCTGCCGCTGCAGCCACCGCTGCTCTGCGGGAGTCTTCGCTTTCTTCAGGAGACATGACGAGGAGTGGACGAGCCTCCTCTGTAAGAAACACCACATTATTGTTATGATGACCCTGAGCACAAGCAGAGTCACGTGGAAACGTGTGCTCTACTGCGCTTGCGTCGAAACAGAACAAAAGATACTGAACAAACAAGATGCGCGAATCGAATTGAACTACACTTCCGGGTTCCAAAGTGGGCGTGGTCGATCTCCCGCCTATCCCCTCACGTCATTTGGAAGTGTTGTCAACGTTGTGTGAACAAATAAAACCACGTTTATACTTCCGTTTCCCTTGTAAATCTCCTTGCATTGCTGTTTGTTCGGTCCGAAAAGGATGTCAGCAGCACTGCATTGAAATCATCTTGCGGGACTAACTTGTGAGATAGAAACCGGTCATGTGCCCCTGACCTTTTCTCATTCTAAAAAATCCATGTATGTGTCAGAATATGTATATATATATGGTTTGTGGGTGCAATAATACTTTTGGTGACTACGGGGCGAAATAATGGATTATACTGTTTATGATCCATTCATAAGAGCTAGTCCACCTGAGGGGCGTGGCGATTGTGAAATCCACGTGACACACTACCCGAAAGTACTCTAGTAGGGTGTCTTCATTCTACATCTATGGTCTCTGATAGAACCAACCATTGGTCGCAGAAAGACACCTTGTGTGATGCTAGTACATGTCCTCTACTGCACAAAAGTTCCTACCTGGACTACATTCATATAAAAACATACCGTCATTGACAGAGGTGAAAATTAAAATAAGAGTCAACGATAAAACGGCTCTCTAACTTTCCCTCAAACCTTCTGTGGATTTGAAGGAACGCGTTGTTGATTTAAACCGCTTGAGTTTCCAGTCGATCATATTTCAGTGTGGCACATTGCAACAGATCTAACAAACAAACCCTGTAGCTCGTGGACGGAGTGTAGGCACGATCTGACCAATCCAACCCTGTCCACATCCACACGTCACATGATGACGTCTATACTGAGCACGCGGGAGTCGTTCAGCTTTGAAAGTACTTGTTTCCTACTCCATACAGACAATAATAAATACTTTATTATTGTTCTGTAGATTGTTTGTTATCAGCTCAGAGGAAAGAAACTCGACAGGTGAGGATTCTAGCGTTGAACACTCAGAGCAGCGAGCTGACGTTACTTGTATTTACTCATTTTGTTCCCCACTTCCTGTTTGTAGACAGGTGAGATGCTGAGCTCCAAGCTGCTGACGCTGGTCCTGGTGGTCCAGCCGGGAAAGGTGCTGCTGGGCATGAAGAAGAGGGGATTTGGGGCTGGGAAGTGGAATGGGTTCGGGGGCAAAGTTGAACCAGGAGAAAGCATTGAGGAGGCTGCAAAGAGGTGAATTCATCTTGTAAAGGAAGATGATAAAAACCTTCCTGTTAGTTCAGAAGGGTATTTGTATTGTGTTTTAAAATAACACTGAGATGTCTCACTGTGATGAAGCCCATGTTGTGGGTGAGATCTGCTTGCACAGAATACATCATTCTTTTTTAAATGGTTCATCGCAACGTGTTTTACTTTTCAGAGAACTGCTTGAAGAAAGTGGTCTCACGGTGGATGCTCTGGAGAAGGTCGGGAACATCAAGTTTGAATTTGTCGGCGAAACAGAGCTCCTCGACATGCACATCTTCAGAGCCGACAATTACAGCGGGGAACCAACAGAATCAGAAGGTGTGATGTCCGCTGTGAGGGAGTGTTGAAGGAGAGTTCCAGAAGAAGAGTTTTATGAATCATAACCGTAGTACGATCATCATTATAGGAAGGAGATTAATAATGATGACTGTCAGCTACATAACATCCTGTAAGGCGTCATCAGCTTTGATTAATTTTATGATAACACCTCCGAAGCAGCGAACATTTCCTGGGATGAGTCAGAAGCGTCAGAGGAAATCACATTATTTCCTTCTTCTGATTCACCATCAAGGCGGGTGATAAGAAGTTCTGTCTTATTGTTCTGCAGAGATGAGGCCTCAGTGGTACCAAATTGACAAGATCCCCTTCAGTGAAATGTGGGCTGACGACATCCTGTGGTTCCCGCTGATGCTCCAGAAGAAGAGATTTGTCGGCTACTTCAAGTTTCAGGGTCACGAGGTGATCCTGAGCCACCAGCTGGACGAGGTGGAGGAGCTGTGAGGGGACTGACGGCACGGAGACAGAAGATATCAGCCTTTCAGATGTTCTTTTAATGATCCCCCTTGTTGTACAGAGAAGAAGCTGAGGACTTCACGTTACTGTTGAGTGTTGGAAAATAAATGTTTTTTAAAAAAGGACCAGCTGCTTTTCATTCATGCAACACCAGACGTAAACAAACAAATGAAAGCAGCACTAAGCTTTCAAAGAATCACTTCAGTTCTGTTTGTCTTAATGAAAAACTGATGAAACACAATTCAGCAATAATTTCCTTTAATAAATTATTTACAATAACAACTTTGAGTGTCTTGTTCTTTGCAACTTCAGTTCATTCCCAACTCATTTTTTATGCCAAAGCAAATGTTTGAAGAGAATGTACAGTATTACAGTCTGACAGCATATAAAGAGAAGCATGAACATTGTTATCTGCGTGTTTCAATAAGAGTCCACTTCAACACAGTCAGCTGTGTCTCGGCTGGTGAGGTAACTGGAGCCCAACGACGTGAACGTGCAGCTTTGATTTAGTACAAAGTGATTATATGGGAAAAGTTCATCAATATTTTCTGATACAAACATTTTAAACTGAGTGACAACCTTCATCTAACGTGTTAGTCCTATAAACTGAACATTCTGAGTAAGATCAGGAAGTAAAACAGCTGATCACAAATCCATTTGATGTATTGATCTATACCTGATGTGATACCTTGACAGTGTCAGTAGTGTCTTCATGTCTGTCCTCTGACGTCCTGAGTGATCGTCCAGTTATCGGCCTTCAGGTGACATTCACTGATGTTGATCTGTTATCTTTGTCTGATTCAATCTGTGCTCGTTCAAAGATAGTGTGGAAATATGTTTCCCTGCACAAAAGAGGGAATACATGACAAAAAACAAATAAGATATCGAGCAAAGTGTTGTTTCCTTTTCGAGCGTCCCCACTAAAGTATTTGAGCTTATCAAACAGCTTAGGATATAAAACAAAATGAAAGTAAACGCTATAATAGTTGAGAAATAGCACAAGTTGTTCCATACAAATACAAAGAAAGAATTCTCCTAGAAATCCGTATCGTGTAAATCTGTAGCAGAAACACGGTGTTGGTCCAAAGTCCTGTGGAAGTGGAACCTGAAGACCTCCGTGAATGGAAGTGCAGAATAATCCCATCCTTTAATAAAGATTGGTCCTCCTGTGTTTTCAACTCTTCCACAGTAAGTTCTAAACATGAGTTGAAATGCATGAACACGTGATACATCCTTCATGGCTGCTGCGCTGACGGGCAGAAACGAATGTTCCCGCAGACGCAGACGCACAGCTGACGACCAAACACTGAAGTTATAGTAGAAACACGGAACGTCAGGCAAGATGATGTGGAACAGAAAGACTTCGTACAATCAACATGTGCAGCCTGTGTTCCTCAAGCGGGTTGTGATCCTCGTTAGCAGCAGTGTTTCCCTCCTGCACCTCGTGTGTGTGTGTGTGTGTGTGTGTTTGCATGTGCGTGTGTGTTTAGGTTTTTGAGGGCTGGTTCAATCTGTTGTCACCAAAGAGACATCCGAGCTTGGGCTGGAGTTCGTTCCACACCGCTCCCATCTGGAAAGAAAGTTCAAAAGTCTTCACCTAGATTTCACTGATGTGACACGTTGCATCAGAACATTCTCAGTATATTACAACCTCCAAGGTCACAGAATGTTGCATCATGAGGGAATTATTATCAATAATAACAATAATACTAGACAGAGGAATATGTGGTGTGACAGCAGACACTCTCCTTTCATCATGATGTCCCCCCTCACTCATATTTCTTGGGTTCTATCTAAAACATCATTTCGCCCTCGTGTGCGGAAGCATTGAAGGTTCAGCAGAAGGATTCCAGTCGAGCGGTCTCACCTCTCTGTGTCCTTGCACCTGGGAGTTAACAAAAGCTCCCAGGATGTGAGACGTGATTGGAAGGTAGGTGAAGATAAGCTGCGTCTCTTGATGAAGGCAGAACAGGGAGAAGTAGTTCCGCAGCTCCATGGTCTGAATGGCACTTTCTTGCTATTAATACAAAAGAAAAACCACACAATAGGAACTCCAGTTATCACATGATGCTGGTCAATACAGAACCAGATAAACTCCCCGGGGGGATGTGGTGGCTGAGTTTGGACGGACTGTTGAAGGGATTCGTGGTTCTCATTTCATTCCTAACGTATGAAAATGATTTAAACGGTCTGGCATCAATGAAGGAAAATAATCACGAGAGAGTCTGAACGCCACCTGAACGATCCGAGACTCAAGCTGCTCCACAGATGCCGGTTCTTTGGGCTGCACGGCCGCGCTCATCATCTGCCTCTTCATCACGCCGTACTTGTGCAGGGCTCTCTGGTGCTCGTGGAGCACGCCCTTCTCATGGCGCTCACACAGATCCTGGAGGGAAACACACACAGCCACAACACGGTGAAACACAGCAGCACAAAGCAGCCAGAGATGTTAATGAGAACATTATATCACACAGGAAATGATCAAACAACACATCAGTGTCTCTCCATCTGATGTTATTGTATGAAACGTTCATGCAATGAGCATCACTCTCCTCTGACGTGTCCTGTACAGACAGATCAAGGATCACCAGAGACGGACGTCTGATGAAGTGTAAGATAACACAGACTCACTCTGTACGATTGCAGCAAATCCAGGAAAAGATTCAATTTTTCCACGACATCATCCTCTTCCCGTCTGCCCTGAGGACGTTAGCAAAGCGACATTTATTACCCAGCACCAGCTTTGGACGGGCACAGCGAGAGCAGGCGTTGGGTGTGAAGTGCTGAGGGCCGTACCTGCTGCGCGGCTTTGTCTGATAACACGGCGAACTCCACAGACAGACTCTTCAGAGCCTGCCGCAGGGTCCCCCAGGTGCTCTGGGAGGAGGCCAGGGAGGGAAGAGACAAGGTGTCGGAGCCCAGCGTGCTGCAGAGAACAGCAGTGTTACAGGGACAGGAGGAAGACCGTGGTGTCCTGGCTGCCAAACATGTTACCGACCATAAAGAGGGCATCACGAGGCAACACAACACACGAGACTTTACAGCCGTAATAAATACCTGAGCTCTCTGCCAAACATGAGGAGATCAGTTGCATTCTCCTTGGAGCGCTCGGCTATCTTCTCAGCTCTCTCCCGCAGCTTGTAGAAGCTGTTGTGAATATTTTTAATCAGCTCTCTGCTTATGGAGAACTGGGCCTGGATGTCTGGGGGGAGATATTCCTGCAGAACACATCCAACCACACAGACGCTCTTATTCATCATTCTGAAGGACGGTGCTGATTTCGGGGGAATGATGTCGTGATTTCTCCACCGTACCTTTGCCTGTGTCGCAACTCTGTTGGTCATGAACTCATCGCCTGTTTTCTTGTAAGCGTCACGCAGCTTGGTCTGGACATCCTGTGTGGGAGGAGGGGGTGAGGAGTGGGTGAGTGCAGAAACACCCTGAGTGACTGGAACAGGATGCAGTTCTCCGTGAGTCATGAGTGTGTTTAAAAAAAAAGGACAAAAGTACTTACAGAGCCGCTGAAGGTGAGGAAGGTCTTGACCAGCTCATCCTCCGAGAAGAAGGGATGTTGTGCCACCAAGTTAATGAATCTGCAAAGAGCACGCCTCCTCCCCTCGATGAACTCGCGCTCAGAGACGGATGTCAGGACTGTGGACACACACAAGAGCACAAAAAAAACACTTGTTTGGCTGCAGGTCAGCTGGAAGTAAGAAGGGCAACATCAGACGACGCTCTGGTTTGAAGAACAGTTTCAGAGCTGGAGGAGATGCAGAAGATGCACAGTAACATACCTCCCTTCAACATCCGTTTGGGAGGGAGTGCCGGCACAACTCTGTAGGCAAACCGCTGCAGCAGGACCTCATGGAAGACGTCGAAATCACTATAGCGGCGATAAACTGATATTTTATGACGCTAAAATACAAAAAGCAGAGAGAGAAAACTATCAGAAACGGGTGAGGGCTGCAACAGCTGGCTCTCCACTGCAAAGTGTCATAGCAGGGCCGACAAACGGAGGGTTGGAATCTTTGTTGTTCATGCGGACGGAAGAGGTGGACCAACAACAAGTGAAGGAAGTCTCAGCAACTCTCAGTACAGTTGATGTTCAAAACATGTAGTAATGGAGAAGTTAGACGACTCTTGAGGAAGTTCTAACAACCACTTCAATATGTAGGAGGCAGGGTTCAGGGGGTCCTTGCCTTGCTGGTGACCTGGTACTCCACATGTTTGAGGAACAGGCCTTTCTTCTCTGGTATGAGCTCCACCTGGACGGTGTCTCTGGCCAGCAGTTTGTCCAGCGTCTGGGACACCGTCAGCACGTCCTCCTGAGCCGGCTGCATCCTCAGTGAGCTCCGGTCCCTCCGTTCCCCAAGCTGCACACAAGCACCAACAACCTCCAATATTTGTTTTTCATTCTAATATTTGCCTTTCACAATGTGATTTCATGATCAATCCGATGAAGTGAGGCTGTTTCCCAACAGAGGAACGCCACTGTTGAAACTACTTGTTCTCTCTGACAGATTACGTGCTTCAGTCCGTTTGTCTGCACGTGATCTTTTATTCATCCCTTCCTGCGCATTCCAAAAAGGTCATGAAGTGAATGTAATCTACCAGGACAAATGCAGAGTACTTTCTCTTGCACATACGAGGAAGTGGCATGCAGCTCGCTGCCATGCGGGCCACACCTGAAATAACAGAGAGGGCCTTAAATAATCCCAGAATGGATCTAACTCCAGGCAGCATAATGGCTGCCTCTATGAAAACCATAAACTCCCCCTGTCATCATCCCACTCGTGAAAGAATGCAACACCGAGACATTCAGTCTGAAACGATGGATTCTGAGACCCAAACAAGTTCTCATGCCTTCAATATTAATGTGCTGGAATGACGTCACAAACAGGTTGAGCTGCTGTTCTCGACTTCTGCTGACGTATAAAATAAAACAATACTCCCGATACATCTCTCCTGCTGTTGTATCATTATCTCGGTTGACCAGGTGGATTTACAAGGACCATCGTTAATTACTAATCATTTACAAAAACTAAATACACCCACAGAGCTTTTAAAGAGTTGCTGGCAACCACTTGAACTTCTAATCTTATTGCCTCTGTTTGCTTCTGCAGTCCGTCTGTAGTCAACTCTATAGAACTATATCAACTATAGAAATGTCCCCAAAAACCTGAAAAAAAATAATTTGGAAAATAAAAATCAGCATTTCCTTATTTTAAAATTATTATTATTATTATTAATTAATTATTATTATTTATTAATCAGCCTCCATGTTGATCATCTACAATAAGGCCAATAATCAGTAATGTCCACATTGGTAAAATGAAGCCTTCATATCTTGAGTGTGTTTTTTGCCATGTACAAATAAAACACAAAACGGATAGCTAATTGCCCTTTGACCCTCAGAAGAATTACCAAACTACTCATTTACCACCTGTCACAAACCTTGTGTGTAGTTCTCCAGGTGTCACGGACTCTGCTGAGCAACAGCAATCGAAGAGGGTTGTTTCTTCTGGGGACAACTCGCTCAGGAATCCGACCGTGGTCTCGACACGCTCAGCAATCTGAGAGGGGACAAAGACAATATGACAAAGAGGTCAGAGACTTTCCTTCCAAGATCTAAATGCAACTGCGGTTTGCATTCCTCTGTGCAGAAAGTGCTGAGATTTCAGGAAATCTGCAGAATCCTGCTCTTGTTCTGTAATGTCGCCCATGAGGTGTCATTCATATCTCAGCAGTAAAGGAAGCACAAATAATGATTTACTACTTCTTCAACCTTCTGCTGACAGGGAATTACACCTATATTTCTCTGTCTTATCTTAATCAAACCAATACATGGGTCCCAGTAAAGTGTGAACCCCTCACCTGGCCTTTGAAAAACTTCTACCTGCACCTTCTCTTCAGTCCTACAGCGAATGGCCTCCTAAACTTCCCTGTGACAGGTAGGAACTGAGCCTCAAAGAGGAAGAACACCTGTAGCATCACAGCCAAATAGGAACAATTTGATCACCTTCTTAAAAAAATGAATCACAGTAATACAGGCTGTACCCAGTGTTAGTGGTAGTCAATGCCGAGTTTGCATTTCATAGCTTTATGTCTTAATATAAACATTAGTGTGACGGAAATCTCGAGAAAACATATTCATGTGTTCAATTAGGTCATTTTCTAGGGAAAACAAAGTTTCCCTCCCTCGGAATCCACAGAAAACTATCCGGGGAAAACAACATGTGTTATGTAGAGCTCGAGATCTGGTTATAAAAGGGATGAAGGAGGAAATCGAATTGATGATTGCGTGGCATTTGAGGGCTTCCGTATTTTACAATTTCAACCTTAATTGAGATTTGTAGACGGGATGTGGTGCGAGAGGGAAAATCTTAGGTGCTTTCAGGAGGTGCTTTCAGGAGGTGCTTCCCGGCCTGCTAAACACAAAAAAAAAATCCCCACTGACGTTTTAACGTGGCAAGATAACAGCCTCCAAACTTTCGGTTAATTGATCTTTAAGTGTCAATACAGTTGCAGCTGAATGAAGTCGGATAACATGCATTGGTGAAAAGTGTCGAGATGGAACAACTGTAGTTGCTAGTTACATTTTAAGTCACGCAAAAGTTGTCCTCGGTTTGTTGGCATCGACAGCAAAAAATAGCACCACGTCTAATGACATAACTGGTCAACGTTGCAGCGCCAAATAAATTCGTAAATGATCGGAAAACTTCGCGTTAGAGAGACTAGAAAGTGTTCGCACTGTACCTCCATTGATCTCTCCTGCCATCGTCCAGACTGTCATGTGAGCACCTCCATGTGATTTCCTGCAGAAAAAGAGAAACAAGTCATTTATTTCTTAAAGTTGTAGCGAGCTCTGGTTAAAGTCCAAGCGTAGAGCAATATAAACTGACACTTTTACATGCAGCGGCAAGAAGAAGTATGTCGAGACTGCAATAATCTTAACTTTTAGGTTGTTGTTTTATAAAGAAGCGCTCGCCCTCCCGCCTATCACCGCCGCTGCAAAACAATAATGCAACATCAATGCCACCTAATAGTCTGGGTAATATTTTAATAAGTGTAGATTTACCGGTTTCACTTGTCCAAAACGATTTTCTGTTCCTCGTTCTTTAAATTCGTCTTCACAGTAATGAGACGTTCAAGTGCTCCTCCTTAGTTACCCCCGCCAAGGAGGGGAGGGGTGTAGCATGAGCCAAGAGAGAACCCATTAAGTAACATTTTGGGGCAGATTCATTCAACATAGCGGAAACTGCACTTTTTACATTGCTTTTTGCTGAAATTTGCGGTCTCTAAGTGCTTTTTTCTAGTTGCAACTTTTCTTTAGCTGATGTTTAAATTGAAATATTTGCAGAAAGACTGAAATCAAGAGGCACAGCTTCCGAAAGGATATTTACCGGTCAAATGTCTTGTGCGTTAATGTTACCATCATTTTTGAGTCGTCTTCAAGGTGTTAGTCCGTGTCAAGAAGGCTCAATAATGCAGCACGGATTAAAAGTCCACAAGAAGTTGACACATCCAACACCACTTGAATGCAACATTAGCTCATCCCTAGGGCGCCTCTGGGTGGCGCTACTGGGTCATTTTTAGGCAGTTGAGGGCGGCTGTCTGCCTGCGGAGCCGCGGAGGTTGTCAGCTGGGTGAATGTCGTGAGCAGTCGCCGTGTTGGACCCAGACTGGATGGAGGTTTTACTCTGAGGGGTTTGTTTTTGAGTTTTTTCGTTGGAATAAAATTACAAGAGACGAGCCCGGAATATTCAACTCGACAAACCGGGATGTAACTAACCGCAGACCAGAATGTCAAGTGGAACAAAAGAGACTTCTTGTTGTCAATCGCCTCCGTGCCCGAGTCTCACTGCACTGAACTAACCAGCAGCTAACCGGCTAACGTTAGCTGGGTAACGCGGACTACCTTGCGGGTATAACTACCTTAAAATTGATGTGCTATAAATAGAGTGTAAATGGGCCACGATACTCAAGAGTTTACATAACAGTCAACAAATAATTGGCTTAAGTTGACTGATTAACCAGCTAACTAACTCGCCAGTAGCTAAGCTTCAGGTCCTCGGGGTTAGCGCTACAGCTAGGTTACTGATTTATGTTAGCAAGGTAACGCAATAGCTACATTAATGTTTGTCAAGTTAGCGAGTTTATTTCCTGGCTTTGCTATTACTTTGTTGTTTTAAATCATTTTTGCGAAGTATGTTCAGCTTTTAAACTGTGCGTTAGATGCTATTGAGGAGATCCCATTTGGAGTGACAGTGGTAATAACATTAACTTTACTATGTATGTCTAACGTAAGCTAGCTTGCTAACTTCTTGTTATAACGAACAAACAATCCTGCATTTGCCTTTGTTTTTATTCCCGGAAACAGACACTGTTTGAAGTGGGCTGTGTTTACAATTGCAAGCATCCTTGCTTGCTTGCTTGCCTGCTAAGCGGATCGAACTGACATTCACTGGCCATGGCAGCGGTGGTTAGCTTCACTCCTCCATGGTGGGTGAACCTGCTGCACAGACTTCCCCATTTCAACTTCAACTTCGAGCAAACAAGCAGTGATTTCCGACCAGAGGACTGGACATATCAACAGGTAAAATCAACAAGCCCTTCACATTTGCATGACGTGAGTCTAGAAAGTGGGATTCTTAGCATGCTGCAGAATGACTTTTTACAGCCAATGGTTTATCAAATATCACTTCAGTGTTGACATACTGACATGATTTTGTAAATACAGTGATCGTACTCTCCCTGTGCCTGCAGCTGTAATTTAAATACAACTACTCGTTTCTTGGTGACATGTTTTCACCTGTTCTCTCTCATCACCTATTGATCCATGTCACCATCTGTCTGTAGCTTTTATATCCATGTCTTGACCTCTTTCAGACACCAGCCAGCTGGCATTGTGTAGTCTTATCCAAGGCACCTAAGTTAACCTAGACTACCCTTTTTAACTCAACTACGATTTGCTGTATGATACAATTAGAACTGGTATTTGCTTCACCATTTGATATCAAAAGCTGCTAAAAAACAAAACAACGTATGCGATTGGACTAAAGAGGTTATACTGGCAGCAGAGGTCCAAACAGAGGTCTGCACAGCCTGATTAACAGCTACCACTGGGGGAGGGGAGAGCAGCATGACATTTGTCCATATGGTTAGTATCGAAGAAAATGTCAAAATTTAGGTCAAGTGATATTTCAGTTTTATTATGCAGTGGTCTCTGTGACTTTATATGATGATGCAATACTTTTTTGTTCCACCTCAGTTTTTGTGCAGTACAACCATTGACACCGATTTAGTTTGACCCACTGGATCCAGGGAAAAAACAACAGTAACTTACTTTACTTACCCAGTTCCTCAATTGTCTTCTGTAGCCTATCGCTGCGTTAAAAGATGATAAGGATTAAAGAAATTCTATTTTCTTTGAAACGGCTCATTGAAATGTCCTTTTAGGATTATTCAGTTCCTTGTAATACCGAATGTACTTTGTTCATTTTCATCATAAATTAGTTCCACATTATTTATTTCACATTAAGTTATCACTTAATGAATACACTCAACGACAAACAATAACTGTTGTCAATTCATTTATAATTGCAGTGATTTTGCCGGTCCTCTTTGAAAATGCATCAATACCAATTATTCTGTGTTCTGGTGGTTTTTAAAAGACTCCACGTCTCCTGTCCATGGTCGTGGGGTTAAAAAAATGGATCATGTTTCGTCAGAAACAGGAAATGCAGACATGCACCATCAGCATGTGGTGATGTGCTAAAGTTTTCATAGACATTCATTTTCGGAATTGAAAGTAATCTCCAGGGCTTACCTAGTGTATACTTTATATATCCTTGTTTTGCTTTGGTGTCAGATGTTTCTGGCAAAGCTTTACTCGCACACAATGAGTATAGTTTTCCTGAAGTGGCATTAGTCGCCCTTTGGTGAGAAGTGTCCCATTTTACCCCTTCTCAATTGTTACTGTCAAACTCTCTGAGGTTTGGTTGGGAGCCTTTTGGTTGTCCATCACAGGAAAGGTTCAACAGATGCTGCTATACGAGTTCAGTGCGTGAAGCTCAACAAAAA
The DNA here is from genome assembly GCA_901007825.1 of Macroramphosus scolopax. NCBI lineage: Eukaryota > Metazoa > Chordata > Actinopteri > Syngnathiformes > Centriscidae > Macroramphosus > Macroramphosus scolopax. The sequence continues at coordinate 16,295 of CAAKHC010002937.1, read as the reverse complement.
CAACCTCACAGTTGCGCAGTAATCTGCTTCCCTCAAATAGTCAGTGGAGTAAAAGCATTAGTCTCACTTTCTGACCATAACTGTTGACCTATTGTGATGACCGGATGTGGATTATTGTTGTTGCCGTGTTGTCATTCAGGCTTCAAGGGTAACCTAGACATGTCCCGATGTGTTCGCTGACACTGGTGCTCCCTGTTGGACTGTGTGATGTGATGCAGGCGGCTTCTGAAATGACACTCTTACTTGTTAGACAGACGACATGGCAGAACAGAAACATACTGTACATTGACAGTTTATACTGTCAACGATGAACAGGATTGGAACACAGGAAGAGACTCACCAAATATGGAGGTGCTCGATACTAGAATCTGAGACCGTTTCTTTCTGAATTGCTTCCACTTACCAGAACATCAACCAGTGGATGTTGTTGAGTCAGCCACTGTGGTGCATCGCTGAGAGAACTGTACAAAAAAATTTGTATGTGGTTTGAGCGAGGGCGCCGCAAGAACCAGGTGGGAGGAAGCAGGGAGGTTATGAAACGGAACAGGTTTGCAGTCGACATCAAAACGAAGGCAGAGTTGAAAGACGGGTGTAGTTGATCATTTTTAGTCACCTGTTTTTAATTAAGATCAGGGGAGGAAAGGTTGAACTTTATTTACCGTTCAATGAAAAGCGAGCTGACCTGTACCAAGTTGTTTTCTCACACCACCATGTTTCTGTTGTTCTGTCACAGCTGATTCTACAGCTGAACAACACACCTGTTAAATGATATCAGGAGGTCATGGTTCCATGTGCTTTCATGGCGGTTTGCATTTATTTCATTCAAATGAAACTATCAAACAGTCTATTGACCGACGAGTAGCAGAGCAGAGAGACAGATGAGTGAGGACCCAGTAAAATGACCTGTTTGGAGTAAAAATACAAGTAATTCATTAAAGAGTTTTTTCAATTAGTGTTTAACTCTGTGTATCTTTTATACATCAGAAAGACAGTTTACTTGTGCTGCTCACGTTAATGGGCTCTTCAAAGCTTCATGAAGATAAAAAGGAGTATTTTTGTTTTCGGAATCACTGGGGAAGATGAAACATGCTTGGACAGTATAGTGCCGGCCCCAAGGTGCACCGACTACTACAGCTGCTGTTGCACGTGTTTAATTAATAAAGACACATGTTCAATTGGTTTCAATATAACTTGTGCAGATCAGAAGAACAACATGTTCTGAGCGCAGGGATCTTCTTCAAGCATCCATCGTAGTGTTTCTCTCCAGGACACTTAAGAAACCCATTATCATCACTGTTATTGACATGAAAGTGGTATCAGCAATGACATTTCCGTAACCCTCTCCACCAGTCCATCCTGTTAGTTGGAGGTGTGGCACTCGCCTGTCTGGCCCTGGACCTCCTGTTCCTGCTCTTCTATTCCATTTGCCTGTGCTGCCGGCGTAACAAAAATGAGGATCAGGGCAGCTCCGACTGCTGTCGCACGGCCTGGTGTGTCATCATCGCAACGCTTGTCTGCAGGTGAGTGTAAACACATGGTGATAGTGGTGTGGATAAACAGCATCTTCTTGTTACTTGTTCATTAAACACAGTTTGTAAACCTCCAAGATGGAGAAAGAAGAAGGTGATGTGATCTGATAGCAACCCAAAAGTTTCATTGAGAAGCAAGAAGTGTTTCTTTAACCCCTTAACCTCCGTGAAGATGCATTGTTTTGGATGAGTTTAGCCATTTTTTCACCACAACATTTCTAAGCAATGATCCCATCCAGAATCAATAATTAAACAGGTTAAATCACAATTTGGCAAACAACCTTTTAGCAGAGATCATATGAACTTCGCATCCCAAATTAGGCATCAAAGGCCAGACTAACAGCATGTTCCCATATATAGCTTGTCTGCTTTTCTCCGACACAGGCGACATTCAACAAAAGCAAAGTTGTCACAAAACGCCACGTGCAAGCAAACTGTTCTGTCATTGGTCAGAAATCTAATGAGAAGGATGATCATTTATTAATTTGCTAATGTCACTTTCTACACTCTATGCAGGCGAGCAGATATGAGCTCATCTGCATGATTAAAAGCACTTTCAGACACTACTCGGGTCCTTTTCCTTTACACCGTTAACCTGCTACATTATTGTCGCACAATTTTATCGTCCCAAATGGGTGTTGGAAGAATATGAGCGTAACAGAAACACTGTCTGTAATACATACTTGCATGCACTTCTGTGATAAATACCTGATGTCATACTTGCTGTATCTTCCAAAGTACATCAATATGAAGTACTTAGCGGCCGCTGTTAAGTTCCTCTTTGCTCACATTGTGTACCATCGTCAGGAATCCTTTGTGGTTGATTTTGTTCTCGCTGCAAACGAACCGCTTGTTTTGTCCCGTATCTGGGTGCGATTGGTGTCTTCAGATAAGGCCAAGGGAGGAAACGCTACCAGTTTTTAATCAACTACGAGCCAAACGGATTAGCTCTTAAATGCAGCATCATTTTTTTTTAAAGAAAACTTTTATCTGGAAAATGTATGTAAGCTTTAATGTTGTGTTTGTGAAAGAGATAGTCACTTCATCCCCAGTGTGAGAACTGCACCATCTGGACATGCTTTATCTGTCCTTGAATTTGTTTCCTGTTTTCCTTCTCTCCGTTGATGGGCCTCTGGAGAGCCATCACGCTTGATTCAGAGTAGCACAAAGAGCTCGGGGACCTGATGAGTACAAGAACTGCATTACAATCACTGTGTCTGTGTCCGCTTGTAGCCACACACTAGTGTGTGTTAGAGGAAGCAGGAAAAAACAAGTTGGAGGGATGAGACATTTTAGGACTCCACGCTTTGTTCATTCCACAAATTACACGGCCGTTAATGGTAATGGAACTCAGATTATATTCCTCTATCTTTCATAATGTTACTTTCCACAGGTTCACACCCAGGAGGGAGTTAGGTTTTATTTTTGCTCTGACTGGAAAAGATTAGCAGCCCTCCTGGAAGAGGGTAAACCCATTGATTGACTGACTGACTGCTGTTGGCTGAGCACTGTTAGACTGGCCTGACTTCATCTTGAAGAGATTCACTTATCATCCCACTTGATAACGTCCACTGTGGCGTAGGATGGCTGTTATGAGAAAGACTGGCAGCTGCAACACAGGAAGATATCAGCACTGGGGTTTCTCTCGCCCAATTGACTCCCAGCATAGAGAACGAGAGTTCTGTCCCTGAAAGACCGCTGTTATATCACCGCTAATAGATTCTACTCTCTGCCCTCTATCAAATATCAGAAGTTACACTCAATAAGATTAGTCTGTGTACCAGAATAGTTTTTCTGCCGCCATGAGAGCAGACATCCTGCCTGAGTACAGCCTTTGTCGGTGGCAGTGTGGGGTTCAGGGCATCTATATGCTCCATTCCTCTGTGTTTCCATGGTTCTTTCTGCTGGAACTGAAAGGAGCCTGTTTACTGGGGTCTGAACTGACAGGGTTAACGCAGAGTTCACACGCCTCTCTCTGCGCTCGCTATCTCCCTCGCTCACTCACAGCTCTGTCTCCTCTGTGTCTTTTTTAGCTAATCCCTCCTCCTCACCACTCTGTCTCTCCTCCCTTTCCTTTGTCTCCCAACAGCGCTGGCATTGCTGTCGGTTTCTATGGCAACGGCGAGACTTGCGATGGGGTGAACCGGCTGACATATTCCCTGCGCCACGCTAACCGCACAATCACTGGGGTGCAGAAGCTGGTAAGACAAGAGAGTATAAATTATACCAGAATGTTTAATAATTCATCGCCCGTCTGCTATTAGCATTCCCAGTTTGCCCCACCACAAGAGATGTGTAGTGAATTCCTCTATCTTGTCTGAACTCCTCATGTTTCCTGCCTGTGTTGGGGTCTAGGTATACGACAGTACATCATCGTTGAACCAGACAGTAGATGACAATCTACAACAGCTTGAGGGCCAGTATGCGCTACATGCAGACTACCTGTCCATCATCCAAAAGCTGCAGGGCCAGCTTGACGAGCTGGTCAGACAGATGGTGGAGATTCCCTTCTGGGAAAACACCAACATCTCCCTGGAGGAGCTGGCCGTCCAGATTGAGCTGTATGACTGGTACAGGTAAGCCTGTGGTAGTTGAGAGTGCGATAATGAGTTCTAAAAATAACACTTACGTCCCTTGTTCAGCAGTAACTGAACAGTCTGAGACTAATACCGCTACTCCAGACATTAAACACTGACGGAAATGTACATAAGATTGGAGGGGGCTGATTTAGATGCTACGGTCTCAAACAGAACGTCTCCAAGAAGTTCACTGTTTTGTAGATACGAAGCTGATCAAGCCGAACAGTCGCTGTCATTGTTCCAAAACATTAGATAACAGGATGAAACATGACGAGGTGGATGGAAGACTGCTTGTACATCAGCTGTAAATAATTCTTTGATAAATTACTCTTCTTTTCATTCGACTCACAAAGGTTTTATTGTACTTACAGCGACAAGCAAAGCTAAAATGTTCCCTCTGACTTTTACCGGGGTTCGTTGTCTCCTCTACGTCTGCGCTCTGCTTCCTGCTCTTTGTGTGTCTGTGATGCAGATCAGCATCACAGACACGCCCTTTGTCAAACCAGGGCGAAGCACAACGAGTAACGGCACCAAGACTATTATTGAGACCCGCTGATCTCACCTCCTGGTCTCACTTGAATACCAAGAACCAGAACCAACCTTGAGAAATGTCCAGAAGCCGATGTCAGCTCAGAACCGGGTTAATTCAGGAGCTGCAGCAGCAGCTGACAGCAACTCATCTCTTTGTTAAACTAGTTGCCTCGTCCCTCTCGTCTGGCTTCATCGATTTTTGAAAGCTCAAAGTTGGCAGGTCATTTCTCCAGTGAGACAGAGTGAAACTGAAGGAGGAAGCAGAAGAAAGTGCAGACAACAATGAATGTTAATTATTCAGCATGTCACTCGCCAAGCAGCTCAAACCTGAGTCTGAGTTTCCTCAGTCACTGTTGTGATATCCTGATTATTGGTGTTCTGAGGCTTCCTTGCCGTCCTATATATCTGCTCTGCTGTGCTGATCTCGGCCGTTCAATGTTAATGGTATTTGTCTTCACAGATGGGTGGGGTACCTCGGCCTGCTACTGTTCGACGTCCTCATCTGCCTCCTGGTGCTGTTTGGCCTCATTCGCAACTCCAAGGGAACACTTATAGGGTGAGTCTCATCCTGAGATGATGTGCACAGGAGCACTGCAGGGAAAATAATTCTGCCCTGGAAAATAATTTTAGCCATTTAACACAGCAAGAGTGGCAATTAGTGGAAATGAAAGCCGGTCCAGCTCACAAGGTTTGATACATGCTAAAGAACCAACGTAAACATCTTCCACTGTATGTGATTGTAGTCGTACATATAAGATGAGTGTTGTTGCTGTAACACTGCTGGTTGAAGGTATTCAGCTCCACACCTCCTCCTGCTCTCCCCAGGGTGTGCTTGTTTGGTGTGGTGGCTCTGGTGATCAGCTGGGCCTCCCTCGGGTTGGAGCTGGCTGTCTCTGCGGTAAGTGAGATCTGTTATCCACAGTTGATTGCATATAATTGGTCAACACGATGTTTGTGACCAACGCTGCTGACTGCAGAATTCTGGCTGGAAGGGACGTTTCATTCAAGATGTTGATTAGATGTGACACGGAATGACAGGATACGCAAACACTTGTATGATGCAATACAGTAACCTTGGGATATAAATACAGCTGTAATTAGCTAATATATTAATTATATGTTTCAAAACATTTAAAACTGAATTATTATTATTTCGTTGAAAACTGCATTTTGGGTTTTGTAATTTTTTTGTATTGTATTGTATTGTTGGAATGGAGAGAATGAAATCTTTTTCTTTTCTTCTTCTAGACGTCCAGTGACTTCTGCGTGGCCCCCGACACGTACGTCACAGAAGTGGCAGACCAGTATGGAGTCATCAATCGAGGTAGGAACCACGTGTAATAAGTATCACTCACATGGTCGTGAGACAACCAGGTTGGGATGAGTTGGCTTCCTGTTCATGCATCAGCTCCAACATTAGGCTGAGCAGCTGAACCCCCCCCTCCCTTCCCGAACTCACTGCTCTGAGTATCTTGCGGCAGTGAGACGACATTGTTCTACAGGAGCGGTGCTCGGCCTCGTCTATTGCCCATAAAAAGCCTCTAAAATTGACTGCCAGCAGTGTCAGAGGGCAACGTGCTGCCATTCAGCAGCACGTTGCCCGAGCGGACCCTTGATGGCTGCTTGTAGAAAATATACTTCATGTTTGGGTGTGAGTATTTCCTGAAGGCTGTAATCAATGGGGATATTAACGATATAGATGAGTTCATGTGCATCAGCTAACATGCTAATCAGCTGTGTGAACCTTGAGCAGTGAAGGACTTTGTTCAGTGGACTGAATTGTGCTGCAGCTGTGCAACTGTGTTTTCCTCGGGGGGTTTCATGCAGCGTGTGTGTGTGTGTGGGGG
>CAAKHC010002936.1:0-29560 GCA_901007825.1 Macroramphosus scolopax | reverse complement strand
ATTCCAATGATGTTTTTTCATTGACATCAGCAGTTCCTACTAAAGGGTAAAGGGAGACAAACCTGGTTGAGCCCCGTTAGCTGTGTATTTTACAGGTTTTAAATCACAGCCATTAAAATGTAATACCAATATATTCAGGCAAAATCCCCAACACTTGTCATTGGTTGGTCATTTCGTTGAGCATTTATTTGTTTTAACCATGGTGTCAACATTGTCATATACTTATTATACACTTGATGTTTTATCCCTGAAGAGTTCTTGACTGAAATAACCATCAACCATAATCCGCACACACAAGAAAAAGACCAAAATCCCTCAAATTAAAAGGACTTCAACACCACACATTAGAGATATCATCAGTCTTGCTGCAACCATTTGGTGTCACTTCATCACTTTGATTTGTTTGCCAGAAGTATTTTTTTTTGGTGTGCGTATGTGAAGTAGCGTCCCTGTGGTTTCACTGCATTAGCTGCTGTACAGTCAAAGTAACTGGGGTACTGAGGAATATTAAGTGTGTATGAGGTGTGTGTGTGTGCCTGTGTGTGTGTGTGTGTGCAGTGCAGGGAGCATAAGATCTCACAGAGTCAAAATGGCACCACCGGTCTGTAAATAAAAGCATCAATATTCAGACTTGGTTTGAGCAAGACAACGTCTCAAACACTGGAGTCGACTTGAGCGAGAAGCAGCATCCACATGTCTCCCCTCCGTAAGGCCTGACATGCTACTATTGGCTTTAGTGCAGTAATCTGGTGACTTCAACCTGCATTTAAGATTGTTTTACACTGCTTTACATGAAATACACAGATCTGTAAACATTAACGATGTAGGGCAGTGGGTTTCAGTCCTGATACGGGGGACCCAGAGCCCCGCTGGGTTTGGGACTGACTGATACAGACAAACTGCCTGGCAAGCCAGACAAACAACAGCACACCTGATCCAAAAGACCAAGACTGATCAACATGAATGAAACTCACAAGTGTGTGGTAGCGCAGTTCCTAATCTAGTTTAAGTTTGCAGCGGTGAGAGTTTTGTACTTTAGAGCACCACTAAAATCCAGGATGAAAACGCTGAAATGAAGGCAGAATTATTAACTCCTGTATGCTCACACCGACCACCTCACTGATTTCAAATCAATTTTGTGTTACAGTTATTCATTAAAAATACAAAAGGATAAGGCTGGTGACGTTCTACATTCTTTCTAATTTCCTGTGATACCACAAAATTTCCAAAAGCAACAATGTGATGATCCCATTACCAAGTGTTACTGGTCTAATCAGAGTCTCTGCAGCTGTCCCTCAGTGAGCAGCTGACACGCTTCTTCATTACAGTAAATGTAACCTCATTCACTGTCCTGCTGCGGCTGTAGATATGAACTTAAGCAGCAGGTGACTGGCACAGTTCCCAACTAATTTACACTTTTATTGCTGTCTGAGGAACATTAGTGGCAAACTAGATTGTGGCAATGAAGCATTTTAAATAATGAGACGAAATATTTGTGACCCCATGTTTAAACCTTCAGCAGAACAAATTGGCTTCACAAAAATATTAGTGAGTAGAAGTGACAAAGAAGTACTAGCACACCTGTTGGATTTAGTGAGTTCATGTGGTTCGTTGACGAATTAGAGATATTAGAACATTATCAGCCTTATCCTTTAACTAAAGTGGATGGAGGAACATTAAAAACACCCTTTTTGTGTTGACAAAGTTTTGTTCTAAAAATTAGTCATTAGTATTAATAAAATAAAAACAAACCCTGAATAAACATCCCCACTTCGAGCTATGTAACGTCCAAACTGTGTGGTGAGTATGTGATCGAACAGCAGCCCTTATGCTTTTATACCATCTCCTCAAGTTTAGCTTGGCTTGTGGTCGAATACAAACACATGTGCACACTTCTGGTTTCCCAGCGTGCTGTGACTAAGCCATTCACGAGGAGAAAGTCTGGACACGGTTCGACCCGGTAGGATTGTCTATAAGAGCAACAACTAGATGATGCATATTAGTGATGATCTCCCCAACAACAGGTAGATTGAAGCAGGTGGGCTGGGATCATATGTAGACGGGACCACGTGCTTGCACACATACACAGTATATATTTGCATCATGATTCCCTTCCACATTTGGCACTGAAAAACAAATTAGAGCTGTAGGGGGGGGAGGTGGTATGACGTTCTTCTAGTGACACTAAGACATTTCTTGGAAGAATACAACAGAAATACAAACTTCCCGGTTAAAAGGCTTGTTGGGGGATTTAAGTAGTCGCGTATGCATGGGAGGTCTTATTACAGACTATGATACATGCTAATGAGGGAGGTAGATGGACTTGATTATATTACAAGGCAGACTGCTTGCCTCTACAGCCTTGCAAATCACCTTGGAGACACTTAAGGGCCATGGGGTGATGCCAGATGATGATGAAGAGGGGGGAAAAGCTAAGCGTTAAAAGACAGTCAAACAGAACCCTTCACAAGCATTACACACCAATACCGCTGTGCCTAATATCCAATCTCCTTCCATTGAACACCCAAAAGAACAAGTTAGCCTGGTAACCTGTGTACATACCGTCATTAGTCGCAAATGGACATGGTAGTTTCACTGCATGACAAAGTTAGCATTGCAAGATATATATGACCATCTCAGTCTCTTTATGTCAACAACATATTGTTCATATTTGTCTCTGTTGAGTGTGACATCAGGATGACAATCCCAACAAAGAAGTTAGCTCTCAAAACCTTTGGCTGAAGTTCTCGTCTCTTCCTGTGCTTAAGATTAGAAGTCTATGATTATCATAGGCTGATTGGGTTTCTAGAGAGGCTAGAGAGAAGAGAAAAGGATGAGCAGCCGTCAACATTTTCTTTCCGACATGATCAAAGGATGAGATATCCGTAGACACGAGAAGGCCTGTGGAGTCCGAGGAAGTCATTCAGGATATTTTGGTCAGTATTGAGAGTTTTCACTTGGAGGATGTTGACAATAAATCCAATACAGATCCAAACTCCACAACAACAGACCCTCAGTGCTCAGTAGAAAACAAGTTCAGCTTCACATTCAGATCTGTCAGCCATGGGAGGAGAAGATGGGTCTGCTGATGTTGCTGTTGGTGGTCATGGCTGCCAGTTCCCACCTGGAGTGATCAACAGAAAGAAGTAGAAGCAGAAATCTTAATTTGGCACCAGAATATTCCATAGAAATGACTTCTTCTATTGTGATGTAAGAGTTGTGCACTGCTATTAATCTGACACCGTGACCATGTCCATTTAATTTAGTTGGAAACAAACTGCCGACTTTACAACTTCTTTGCTCTCACATTGTTGATGTCTTTCAATTAAGAATACAGTTTTGCAGATCCTAAAAACCTACTGCATCAACACTCACTAAGCAATTGTGTGACATTTGTTCTCACCCTTTTGCCCCCCCTTGTCCAAATGAGGCGATGCGTTGTGGACAAGGATGAGGAAAGGCCACGTTGTAACACGAGAACGAGAAGCAGGGGCTGACAACAGGGTCTAGTGCTGAACTGATGACAGGTCAGAGGTTGAGCTCCAGATTGTTATCACTGGCTCTGGTTTCACACTCACTCCCTCTCAATTGCTTTGTTCGTTTTTTTGTTGCGCACGTTTGTGTTTAAGAGGAGAGATTGGCATTGGAGCTGGAGATGCCAGTGAGGGGCAAAGGGAGTTAACCAGACTCTTGTGACCCCACTGAAAACCCTTTAAGGGTTAGAAACACAACTGGGAACACCGAAGTGGGACGTGTGCAAGGTGGCAGTGAGAGTGCAAGAGAAGTCAGGGCAGACAGTAATTGGTATCGAGTGACACTGGGTGTAATCCCGCAATGTTTAAACACACAACAAGTCCATTCATGGAGGTATTCTATAAATAGTTATATTATTCAAATGTATACATGTAGTTCTATTATTCTTGACAAAGCAAACAGTATTGCTGGGATTTTACTGATGTATATCCGCCACCTTAAAAGCACCAACCCATACATGTTCCTTCAATACAGAAGCAGTAAACACGTCTGATGGACAATATTTAGTTACAAATTGCAAAAAAAAAGTGACTTGGTTGTGCGCGTGCAACATCCCAAAGCTGTTAGCTCACTGTGCCTACCACGACGTGGTGGAGATGGTTTAGCATTACTGCAAACAAGCAGATCTTTATTTAATTCATTTCATTATCAGTCGAGAGTATTTAGAGGTGTCAGATCCAAGGAAGAGAGGAAAAATGGGTTTGTAATTAAGGATTTGAAATTCACTCGTTCTGATTAACGTGGCTCAGCAGGCACACATACTACTCTACCGCAAACAATTAAATATTCACAGTAGGACGCAGATTCTAGAGAACACATTGTTAACATCTTAGTTCTGATCCTAAGTTAGTAGATATGGGGACTTTTAGGTGACCAAAGTCTGAGTTAACTTATAGTCAGAGAATGATTGATAATGTGTGTCATTCTTTTTGGTAAACAGCAACAGACAGCGTGAAAAACAACATGGCAATGCTCTGACCAAATAGCTGTAAAGTTTCAGAAGAGGATGCGTGTCTGACCTGATATCATGTGGCAGTCCTGACTGCTCCAGACTGTGCTGAATTACAGCTATTTTGCATAATGTCTTCAAATTGGGATCTGCAAAGAGAAAGAGTAATGAGTCATACACTGACTATAGAAACAATTACACTAAAAAGTATCCACTCCAGCTGTGGAAACTCAAGAAGCTGTCAATTGCTCTAAAAGCCTTTATCAACACATCAAAGTGTTTACTATAATGCAGTTGTGACAAAGGATCAAATAACTTTGTAGATGAAGTAATATTAATTTGAAAACCAAGCAATAACTGTGTTGTGATTTAAGCATATTCCCAGGGTGAGCTGTGCTTTATTATATCATCCATGATATTTCATTACATACATTACAATATTACTGGTATAGTTAAGTATTCGATGATGTAGAAATATTATGATACAGATCCCTGTACTATCCTGTAATACCCATGTTCACAAAAAACAGCTGAAACCAACAACCGTTTGTAACAGAACAAACAACCCACAGACACACACTGACCGAACAGGATGAGAAATAATTTTAATACAAAAAAATCAACTTAACACATAACCTAGGACTAATAGCAACATTCCCCACAATTAAAATCGCTGTCATTGCTCTTCCACCATATGTTCAGTGATAAACAGAGCAAAGGCACACCCGACAGACATGTGGAGGCGTATGCCACAGGGGATGCCACTGGGTACTGCCAGTCCCATACGGTGCCTCTGTCCTCATGCAAGCCTGCCTACACAAACCCTAACTGTGACCAGACAGCATTACAGGCTACCCCAGTGCAAGCAGGATAGGGCTATATTTGGAAGTCCATGAAACGGAAGTGCAGCATGTGATAACACAAAGAAGGGCCAAGGCCAGTCCTTTAGACCAGGGTGAGAAATGAGGGTTGTATGGAGGGTGCTGGTACTACAAAATGTTTTGAAGAGCTCATTGATTTGTTTTTAACATGGATGGAGAGACATGGATGATAAGCGTGATACTCACTGAAATCTAAGATGTACAGGTCAGAATGATCCATGAGGTTGAATTCATCACCCATTCCTTGCTCTGGACAGGGGCTGTAAAGAGAAAAAAAAAAACATTAAAATTGGCAAGTGCACTTGTGTCAGTGACACCAACTAATTGTCTTCATGAGCAAGTCTACAAAACATCCCAATGCTGCATCGGTAGTTCAACTGTTCCTGATAAATTAAATGTTGACACTCTTAATATGTTATTCATAGGATATTCAACAAGTTACCAACAGACTCCCAAACATGTACCTTGTCATCTATCCTGTTATCTATCCTTATGACAAAGGTTCATAATCAGGAAGCCACAGATTATTGCTGGTCACCCAACGCTCTACACTCCTTATCATGGGCAGGCATGATTTAAGCCCACAGGAAGTGGAGCAGAGTAGTGAGACAGCAGGCTGGCCCCGGCAGATAGTCTCCCAGACCTGCGCTGCTGTTCATATCACTGCACATCTGTTTCCTGCTACAGCTAAACACACACACCTGTGACACATCTGGGTCACCACAGCTAAAACATCTAGCAAGGTTCTAGGGCTATCTTCTTTACATTCATTTCTATTCTTAGTTCATTTACACTGAAATCCACAAGGATGTGGGAGGATACTGGATTAGGATAAAACTAAATCTAAACGCAATTAACTACATCCCCTGAAAGCTGAGTTTAGGAAATTTCAGAAAGACTTCTTCCAAGAAGACTTTAAGTATGTTCCTTTAAATAATGCAATGCACATCATCACTTTAAGCCCACAACAGTGCACCAGGATTTTTTCCAAACAGGTGTATTCACCAAGCGGTTAGGTCCTGTGAATATTTATCATGGAGTAACTGAGAGAAGTGAAGAATACCTTAGCAGGATGCTTTCTGCTACGCATGGATAGACCATCAATTGACATCCAACCAAAGAGCCATTCAGACACCACTTGTTGAACCAATCCAGCAGAAGTCACTTGTTCTGAATTGAAATGTATCTTATTACCATTCATCCTACACCTATTTCCATTTGTTATTCCTGCCTAAAACCATCCACTTGCTAAACACTCATCAATCTCTATTCCTCTTTCCCGCTGTCCCTTCCATCGTGTCTCCCTTTCTCTGCGTGTTCAGGATGTTGTAAGGGGTTTACGTTGGTAATCTTCCCTAAACAAACATGGTTGTGGCTTAAAGCAGCCAGGAGGGGTGCAGAGCACGAGCACAGTCGTCCCAGGGGGCCAGCTGGGGAAGTCATTACGCACCCTGCCCCCCAGGAGGTGATCAACACAGGCTTATAGTAGGAGCCTTCATCAGAATACCCTCAGCCACCCAAGTCCCATCATCAGACTGTCTACTCCTTTCTCTGTACCTGGACCTCCATCAATTGTTCGCTGTACCATCACTGTGTAGATTTAAATAGTGGAGGTTTCCAATTTGTAATTCAAAATCCTAAGAATACCAACTGGTAAGTATTTCACACGGTACATTTGTCAAGAGGAAATTTATAAAGGACTTAAGGAACCCCGCAAAATAAAAGAAACACTCAGCTGTTGGATGCCATAGGTCTGTAGTTGATCATCTACGGTCAACCAACACCTGGAGCTTTTCTAATATATGTCACAATATATGTCTGTCCTTTCAGAAAAATAACGAGAATAAGAGTTGAATTGTAAGTGTGGGAATGACACTACCGTCAACACTCTGTCCACATGAAAGAACTAAAGAAAAGTTGAACCAATATCTAAAGGAGGAGAGAGCATTTAGGCCTTGGACGGTTAGAGATAAGAGGATGCTTTCACTGATGCAACAAGAGAAATGGAAATCGCATCCCTGGAACGCTTTCACAGACGCTCATGGATAATGTTAGCGTAGGTGTGAAATTCAACAGGAAATTTGGAAATGGTAATGCTTTATTGGTCACCACAAAAAGGAAGAGCCTGAGAAGGATGATAGAAGTCGGGGAATGGACAATGGGTTGGGAAGAGGTGTCTAATAAACTGGCAGAATTTGGAAGCGGGAAAGTCACAGTGTTTGACTTTAAGTGGCGTCCTGGTGTTTGATGGTGCACTTTGTTACTCGATCAGCAAAGTATCACTATGTGTGAAAGTGCTCCTCCCCCTACAGCAACAGTGGTTCCCAGTCATAATGAGGCCTGAGTGATGCCGCTCCCCCACTAAAAAAACACTGGTTGCTATTTCAAACAACACTCAATGAGGATGTCTAATCACCCAATTGCCGGCCTTTTCTAGCAATACACTGCCTGCTACACTTCATTATCTTTCAATCCAAGGACTCCAAAACAGTAGAAGAAAGAGCTGAACTACTGTAGTAAAACTAATGAGGCAGCACCACAGAGCTTGGGAATGCTCCAAATTCTATGTCCAGGAAGTTAAATGCCTAGAAATCCTGTAAATTACTTAATAATAATGCAGATAAAGTGAAAGAGAAAACAACATAGCTGGAATCCTTCTTTCACAGGCATGTTGTCAGTGACTTCATTGGCCATATCCTCATTCTTGGAGTGATATGATCTGCATCCTTTTCCTTTCTGCACATCCTATTGAACTTTGGTCCTTCAGAACCATGGAGCACACAGGAACTCATCACACACTACAACTTCCTGCATAGCATCTTATCAGGATGGCCAGACATGCATCAAACCATTACGGTAGCACCTCAGGGTTAAGTAAAAGTTCATTAGTGCTGGACACAGGTTGTAATATTTCAACAGAAAAACAGCAATCTGTAAATTACTTCAGATCCATTTTCTCTTAAACGCTTATCTTCTTTGCCAAGAAAATCCCTCTTTTCCAAAGGTGCAGAATACAAGGATGCTGATTAAAATACATGATAACTACACAGGTGCTTCTTATGATGGGGTCAATAAAAGGTAACACCAAATGTTGTACCATCACAATGCCAGACAAGTCACTTGTCAACAAGGAGAGGGCAATTGGCATGTTGCAAGATCACATGTCAATTCAGAAAATTGATGCAGCTGTGAATGCTCCTTTTTCAACATTAAGCTGCCTTAGAATCTGTTCCAGCAGTTTGGGCCGACCACTAATCAAATGCAAGGCAGCACAGAACGTAGAACAACACTGGTTCAGGATTGGAAATTCATCTGATGCAGTTGTGTGACTGCATAAGAGGGATGGGAATGAAGAACCAGTTCCAGCTAAGTGATTCATTTCATCATTCAGTCTCTTTCCTACTCTGTTACATTGTGTTCACACTGAGGTGTAAACCTGCGTAGGCCTACTTCTTTCCACACAGACAATTGATCAGGAATCAATTAGAGAAAGGAGAAGCAGAATTGACAGTTGCACCAGCATCAATAAAAGATTTCCACACCTACGGCTAAGACATTGTCTGGGGTTGCATAATTTTTTGGTCTGCATTTTGTTGCATATAGTTGATTTCATGCAACTGCATTATATGGTAAACAATTTTAATCATAAGTACTAAAATGGTTACAAAATGCTTGAACTCTTCAGTGTATATTTCATTCAGTGTAGATGGGTTTACTTGGCTGTTAAAGGTCCAGGGAGGGTTTGTGGGGCTTTTTGGAGCTAAAATTGCTAAAAGAAAATACAATTGGTTCGGTTATCACCGATGGCTAGATTCCCGTCCCTTTCTTCTCAGTTAATCTCTACTGTCTCACATAGTATTACCAAGATATCTGTGCCCCCTCCTGGGTGGTGGCTGGACAGTGGATTAAGACCTGTAGCTGCCCAGACCTAAGCCCCATGCAGAGGGTGAGACACTAACTACAGCTGGCTCCCAGAGAGGGATGGCTGGCTTCAGATTAGACAGGAGATGCCAGTCACTAATGAAGCATCTCAAATTGCAACCCTGGAAAAAATGTTGTTGCATTTGATGATAGTATTAAAGAAGCAAACTAGCCCTGCAAAGCAGGGCCTCAGAATCGTTTGTAATCAATGTAGGTGCTTCTCAAAGAGAGAAAGAAGACATAAAAAACACCTTTCAGGGCCTTTATCACAGCTGGTTCATATACAGGGAGAGCTTGTCAAATTCTCCTCTATAGCTGGTTGATTCATTTTGTAAAAGTAAGTTACTTCCTCTGTGGCTCCACTCTTCAGCTGCAGCTTGTAAAACCAGCGTCAAGGTCAGCTACTTGAGGATATTCACGAAGGAAATGCTGAAAGTATATAGCGCTATATAGATGTCCCCTTTCAAACACGTATGGTTTAGAGTTCACGGATTCTATCAGAGCACCTTGATCAAAGACTATCTATAGACTATATATAGATTTGGCTACTTTTTTTCATATCATTTCTAAACATTTTCCCTCTCATGTCTGATCGGATTCTTCTATTTAACTAGCAAATTCTTTGATGTACAGAATCGCCAAATTCAATGCTGAGCAATGTTGTTTTAACATTATTTGAACAAAAATAAAACCATCTGTTAAAACAGTTGGTTTGCTTATATTTTCTTCTTTACATGTCTTCAGCCCAGCATTTGTTTGTTGAACAAGAAGCCTCCAAACCCCCCATACAGGTGCTTTGTTTGTGATGACAGTAGTTAATCAAAAGTTGAACTACTACTATTTAGACTTGTCAATTTACTTGGAAGTCAACATTGCACAGTGTCACCTATGCGGGCTGTTTATTTGAGCTGCTGTGTAACACTCAGCCCTAAGACACCAGAATGTATACAGGCTGTTAGTGGGTTAAGGAAGGTTAAGATGCAGATGAAATACTATCATGGGCTTGTCTTTGAAGAGTAAATCACAGTGTTGCTGTGATGCCAAGAGGTCTTGTACCGCACGTGCGAGATGCCCCGTATCCTGTTGGGGTCATCTTCACTGTTTGACAGGTTTATCTCAGGCATACAAAACACGCACACACACACACACACACACACACACACACACACACACAGACAATTAATAAGGGGAACTTCTGCAGCCTACCCTTTGACACTGAAGCAGCACAAATGACAACTTATGCATGGCTAAGTACTATGGGTTGTTGATAAGCTTGTTTCCATAGAGCCAAGATATTATAGTCTGCCACAAATGCAGCCATTAGACTCAATATTTTAAAATGAATAAAAAGCAGGGCATTTCACCCAATACCTGACAAGGAAAATGTTTAAGACTTAGTTCTTCCTCAGTCACATGTTGTGTTTAGTCTATCATTTGAACTATCAGGTTCAACAGTGATAAGCCACACTTTAGCCAGCTGGACTATAATAACAGCAGTCCTTTCAGCCATTGATAAGGGGCAAAAAAGGCACTATAGAAGATATTGAGGCACCAGGCTTTTGACCTTTCTGATCAACTAAACAAAACCACTGGACACTGCAAGAGGTCTCTGGTTTAGCAAATTCCTGTTTTGAAATCATGAGTGAAACTCCACACAGATTAAATATCATGGTGAGATCTTGGTGGATTAAACAGGAGATCTTGGGCTGTGATGTTTTGGCTACCAGTGAGATTACCTGCTATGTGGTCTCCCTCTGCTCAGAGTCCAAACACAGCTACACATTCTCTACCTGAAACCTTTTTTGGTGGCAGGACAACTTACAAATAAAACTATATGTACTCTTCCATTCATCATTTAGTCAGAAATAGCCAGAAACATTAAAACACAATGAGCAGGGCATAAATATTTCAGCTTATACTGTTGGAAACAGCGTCAGCAAGCTTTCCATCTTCATGAAATGTACCAAGCAACTCTGAGGATATTGCCAAATAGAACACATGCATTAAGGCTGGCAAAGCAAAGCCACAACATGCGTGTGGATGCGCACCACTCTGACGTCAACTTGACAAGAGAAGCTGTGAGTCATTTAGTCATGTGAGTAATTCCAACCACATCCAATGAGTGCATTCGACCAGAAAAGAAAGAATGATGGAATGGAACTGACTGTCCTACTGACCTATGTTCTGAGCAGAGAGCAGTAGGAAATCTCAGCAGTCACCGACAGGGACTTTTAAAATTTGACTGAAATTCTTAGTGAATAGTGGGAAATGGGTTATTTTAATAAATACACACAGAAGTCAGTCCCCATTAAAGTGATAAGATGCAGCTATAATGCTTTGTTCTTGTTATTGGCAAAATGTTGGTGGAGAATAAAAGAATGTAGAATTGGTCCGTTTTAGCAGGCTCCTCTCCTAATGTCAGACAACCAACACCCTCGACCTGACATCTGAAAGGTGGCAATAGACAGGATTCAGAGGGGAAGGAGAATATTGGACCTTTTATGAAGAATAAGTCATATTTGTCTTCTTCTTCTACTCAATTGTGTACAAATTTGTTTTAATGTCATCCGACTACTGCGGGCAGCAGACCTTATCTGGGTTTGTTTAAACACTGATGACATCAAAGAGATTCATTCATTTGTTATGGCCACTTTGGCATTGTTAGACCGAAACCGACAGCCAATGTTCCCTCATGTTCAGTGAAAGCCAATTAAAAGCCCCTTTGAAGAACACTCATTATCAGCAGTATCAACAAAGGTGCTGAGGGCCAAAAAGGCACAAAATCTCAATTTTACAGATGGTCTGGATGTTATAGATCATTGTTCAGACTTAGAGTGAGAACACAACGTAATAGCTGAATACGACGAGATTGTTTAAACAGTCATCTTGAGGGTCTTCCGGGAGACATGCATACTTGATAAAATATATTTCCCTAAATGTAATGATGGTATGAATCCTCGTTATGTCCAAGTAGTCCACGGGCCAGTGCCAGATTCCCCTTCATAGATTCCAAGCCGTCTGCTCCCAGCATGCCAATCTGTCATGTCCTTTTTCCCATCCTGCCCCTCATAGGATGCCCTGTTCCCTACCTTAAAATACTTCCTGATTTAGCCTAACCTGAGCGTCTTGTAAGCAATTATAAACAGAGTGTGACGAATGCCAACAATGACAACATAAGCTCAGCTAGATATCCATAATCCATGAGTCACTGTCATCGTGTGCAACTCAACTTTATTCAATTCTCGGAAGGTGAGAAAAATGTTCAATCTTATCACGTTCACCATCCTTAGCAAAGGACATTGCTCATTGCTTGTGTTGGTAGGTGAAGGTCAGTGCAGGTGGAGTTAATCATGCATAGGCCGTCCTTCGTGGGGTAGTGAGCAGGTCTCCGTAAATGAGTGTAGCAGAGGTGCTGAGGGCAGATCAAATTGCACTCCGTGAGAAAGAATGCTCCCTAAGGTCATAAATCAGAGATGGGGCAGAATTTCGCGCCTCTCTGAAGCTCAGCAGGCCTGTTTACACTGACGTAAGTGGCACTCAATAGACGACCACTAACGCCCAGTCTGTCATTCACTCACAAACAATGCTCATTTACCCCCAAATAATGTTGTGTACCCCAAGTGTGTTCGAGAAAATACATAAACATGTTCCAAAAATATATTTTTTTCTAAATCCCATGTAAACATCAAGGCTCATTTCAATAAAATCAAAGTATATCCTAAAGAGCTACACTCATAATCTTATGTTTTGCCTACATTGCCTCTTTTCATTCATTAGTCTATATTATCACTATTAATGTTAAAGTTTCAAATGCATGTTGCATTAGTAAACCTGCTTGTTATGTCCTCTCCAGAGTAAAAATCCCTTTTGTAGCAACGGGATCTTGGACTTAATAGTTTTATTGTGCTTCACTAAAGTAATAAATTATTCCTGCACAAATTCCTGTACTGGGAAAATATATCAGCAGAGGGGTTCTGTTTAGGATCAATTTGAAAGGACAAGCAAACCAGGAAAACAAGAGGTGAACCATAAATTTGAACGCAATTTCCTTTGTAGACCTACCAAACTGAGGAGCCCCACAAAAAACACAAGCAAGGTGTCCAGCAAATAATTCACGACAGCCTGGGCAAGCATTTGTCAGTTGAATTGAGACAGATACTAATAACTTTTAAGCCCTGTGAATACCCTTCATGTTGTTAGGTCATATACAAATAAACAGAGCCAATGCTGGTTTTAAGAATAATGTTCACGCTGAAGTTGTTGTATAAAATGAAATCTCACCAACTTAATCAAAGAATTTGGGGCTGTATTAGTGCAAATTACAACAGAAATAGACACAACATTGATTATATAACATTTAAAGCCAAGAAGAGAAACCAAACAAATGAGCGTGATAAGAAGCCACTTAGTGTGTGTTTGTGTGTCTAAGCATGTGTGTGTGCACATGCTTATGACAGTTCCTCTGTTTAAGAAGCTTAAGTGTGCTCATGTAAACACCAAACATGTAATGCAAGTCAAGAGAACCTGTGTGGCCAACTTGCTTAGAGCCTGTAAGGATCATGCTCTAATTTGTACAGTAACAGGAAACAACGTCTTGCACAAACTTACATTCACTTTTTAGCGATAGATAAATGTGAAAAGTTTAATTGGCATTTCTGCCCAAATTCTGCCCTAATCTTTTTAAACAGGACGGTGGAGATGTTATGTGGTGTTTGATTTCCTCCTCTGCTAAGCCAACACCCGCCATCATTCCAGTGATCCCAATGACACCACTACCAGCCCTATCTGCTGCCAACAGGAAATCATGACTCCTTAAAACCCATCCTGGACTAATCCCAGAGAGAAACCAAACAATGCTTAATCTTCAGAAAACATGTTTTGTCCTTAAGTGAGACAACATAATATTTAAAAGATGCAAAAACCACCTATTACAAACAAGACGTTCTTTCATATAAAAAAATCTTTAGCCATAAAGATAATGCACCACACCCAAGTCTTCTGTTGGTCGATACTGCCTATACTTTCTGCATGTCAGACCATTTTCCTGGCTGAAAGTGTCACATCTGTCTTCTCAAGCAACCAGGTGTATATAAAGACCAATTGATGTAACAAAGACCAATTACACACTAAATAGCAGTTCGAAGAAGTAGTGGGTCACTTCATAGTTTACCAGCCATCATAATATGTAGCATGAACTATTGGTTTCTGCTCTGCAGTCGTTTAAGTGGCATTACATTTTTCTCTGTAAGCCATTAGGGCCATCCACTCTTAAGAGAGCCCTACACCGCCTAGGCCTGAAAGGCTGTCGTGCACGGAGGAAGCCCCAACTCCAAGAACGGCATACAGAAGAGAGATCAAAGCTTGAAGAAGAGGGTTCTCTGGTCAGATGAGGCAATAAGTATTATCTGCAACTACTGAAGACATCAGCTGGAAATTCGGAACTTGGTCTTATTTGGGTCTTCCAGCAAGACAACGATCCTAAGCATACCGCCAAAGTTGTGACAGAATTGACAATAGACAGCAAAGACAGCAAGATTCAATTGTTGTGTGGAGCTTCTGGAAGGCTACGCTAAGTGTCTGATTCAAATGAAATGTCAAGATCCCTGAATACTGGCGCGTGTGTATTTAAACTTCTCACAAACTGAAAAGCTGTTCTCGTAAATCAGAGCTATGATAAATGTATTTGTCAATCTTTTATGAAAATGAAGTAGATACCCTATTGACTTAACATAAGAAATGTATATTTATGTGAAGAATGTGGAGTTGTTGAAAGATTTGTTTAAATGTCTTGAGCATTGGTGTATTTGAATATATGGCCTCAGCTGTATCTATAAATAGTTTGATCAGTAAAATATAAGTACTCTAATAATATCTAATATAATAGACCTGCATAATGGATAAATGGATCGAGATGACAGCCCATCATATTACCCCCCATGATGTGAGGTCTCAAGGAGCGCCAGTAGACGTAGTGGAGCTGAGAGGACTCTTATCCACAGCCTTCTGATCACCACTATCAGGCTCTCCCAGTGGGGTTCGGCTGATAACACAGCCTTGCTGATAACAGTAGCCCAGATCCCGGACTACTCTGGTACATGCTATAGCGTTAGCCACCTCATTACTCCAACGGCTACTGGCCTATCACAAGCCCGTCACAAGACAAGTGGCACGTTGCCGGGTACAAACCCCCGGCAATCACTACTGTCTTACAGCCAACAAGGGGATCATACCAGACTGCTGTCTACAGGAGCCAGACCCTCAATTTGGTGTTTTGAAATAAGAGGAGTTCTGCCTCAACAGACTCTTCTGAGCCTGTCCGTCATCAAGATTAGGATTAGATTAGGACCTTTAATCTAAATAAAAACTTGAAAATAAATAAGTTATTCACCAACATCCCATTTCCATTAGGCGTCAGTAAACCTCAAAACTTTAAGAAAGACATGGTCCATTGATTCGAAATAAAATGTGTGATTATGGTTTCACATTGTTGAGCAGTTCTTTTGTTTGTCAGTTGTCACAGTTCAGTTTAATTTGGAAATAGCTTGGCATGGAAGAACTCAACATTTTGTATGTCGACTGTAGTACCTAGAAAAGCTGTAAGACTGTGAAATACTCTGAATAAATCTTACAATAAATGACATGTTGGTATAACATTTTGCAATGGAGTGCAGCGGAGATTCAATGCCGATAAATTGTTGTGTAACAATGTCAGTTCGGACAGTAATTCATTGCATGTTTGCACAGTTTTTTAGATATAATAAATGATATCCTAATAGCACCTGGGTGTGTCAATGCATTTACAATAAGGCCCATGTTCTCAACTGTAATTCCATGCAACAATGACTTTGACACAAAAACATACTGTTTTTTAATGCCACAATAACCTTACCTAAGCAAATTTTAACTTTCTGTAAGTCAGTTATTTTATATTTCACTGACAATAATGGGAATGAATGAGGACTGGGTTTTGACAAACACACTCCAGTTTAAGAATCAACTTCACATACTGACTGCCATTGGTCAGCTCCAAGTCAAACTGCATCCAAACTTTTCAATGAAGGATATTTAAAATAAAGAATGAGTGTACCCAGCAGCATATATTCATTTTGGCTATTGGACACTGTTCTCCGTATAAAAAAATAATGGCCAGCATGGCAAAGATTTAACATCATGCACTGTCAGCTTAAGCTTTTATCATACACTCTTCTTTGAAAAACAAATGCAAGGGGAGGGGAAAAGAAATAGAATAGAATTTTCACTATAAATTGATTATTATATTGATTATATTGATTATATTGATTATATTGATTCATCACCTCAAGGTTCTCTGGAAGGTGATCAAAAGGGTTTTTTGCCCTCTCTGAAACATTAGGCTTAATGTTTATCATCTAAATGTGCATGTACTTGTGGATAAATGTAGATACTGAAATGTGTGCGTGTATTATTATTTATATTAGTTAGTTATAGCTGAGCTTAATAGCATGTATGAATACATGAATGTAACGTCATGCATGCATGCCCCTTAACACATGTAACTCAATGTTTAGAAACGATACTTTGGTGCCAAGCTAATATCGTAAAAAGACATAAGAGCAGATATACAACTTTTGCAGCAGATCTGGGAGTAATTAATGTCATTTGCAAAAATACGACAACAGTGGCAAAAGAGTGGAACAAATGTTTGGCAATTGAGTATATTTACTTTATTTAAATAATTGTAGATAATCAAATGACTGATTATTGTAATCATGGAAACATTAATTAAGAATAAATGAATTAATATAATAAATTATATTTTTCATTAGGAGAAACAATCAAAGAGCAGCCTTGGCTACAATGCACATAAACCATTTGCAAAACAGATGAAAATCCAAGTAACAATACTTGTGTCTCACCTGGTTCCTCCAAAGAGGATGATTCGATCTCCAACCATGCAACAGCATTGTCGTCTCCGCGGACATGGACCTTTCCCCTTTGGTTCTACTTTCTCCCAGGAAAAGGCTTCTGTCGAGTTTATACACATCAAAAGAATAACGTTGAGAAAACAATAGCTGCTAATCATCATATTGGAAAAAAAGAAATAAGACAAACTACAGATATTAACTTGCCAATTCATTGGGTACATTAGGATAACAGTAATGTAGAATAATACAAGAAACCATGCAAATAAATCCTCCCTCATGAGGATTATGATGTTCAGTTTATTGAATCCGTTTGTATATACCCTGCCAACACCCTCTGAGAGGAGGCTCTCAACATAACATCAAATTATTTCCTTTCTTCAGCCCAACAGAAAAAATCTTAAGTGTATGAAATTTTGATCTGTGTGGGTGTCTTTGCTGCAGAGCTCATTCAGCTTACTATTAGATTTGTACCAGAAACACATTTGTACCTTCATTTGAACACTGCATTTAACACAATACAAACAGACAAAAAAATGATCTTTTCAGCAGCTCTGTTGAAGTACAATACGAGTGATGCTGAGGCTCTGTCACTTGATCCATATAAGGAAGAAATGTGCAGCCTCACACACTCAGAGCCAACAGCATCATTGCATCCCTATAGCAACAGTCCATTCAGTCCCTGTTGGATAATTAGAACTATAAATGAGGCACTGCCATCTAGTGATCAATAACACACTGGCTTAAATGGTTTACAGTAAATGTTCTGCTCAGCCACAAGTCTCCTGAAATAAAAACAAAAGATCTTACAAATTTACTTCTGATGTGCTAAAATCTACAAATGCCGTGTGCACAGACTGTTAACATTGTGTCAAAATCATAGTACACAACTGATGCCACACAATGAAATTTCTTTTTAAATAAAAAGGCAATCAGTGTATATTGCACATAAGTTTTAAGTGCATTTCGCACAAGGCATTGTCACTTATGACTGCAATGCTTTATGTGTTAAGAAAAAACTTCTAAATTGAAAATAAATCTCACAGAGAGACTCAGTGCCTCTTTTCATCTGTTGGTTTCTGGTAAAAAAAAAAAAAAGCAGCATCTGAATTTCACACTTTGCGTAGTGAACAGAGAGCAGCCAGCCACTATCATGAGACTGAAAATGATGCAATCAAAGGAGAAGGATTGTATGCATGTCTCTACTGTGGAATGAGGAGAAACGGATGTCAACAAAAAGTAGCACTGCCACTGCAGAAATGGAAGAAACACTTCCATGAATGTAACAGTGAGCAACAGCGGTGCCATACAGCGACATACATTTTAGAATCTGACAAATGCAAAAACTGAATCACCTGGACTGAATTTCCAGAGATCGTTGAAGTGCCGGTCCAGACGAGCATTGTATCCTCCAAATATGTACAGCTCTCCATTGTAAGAAACTGCACAGAGGACGGAAATTAAAAGTGTGAAACATTATCTGTGGTTTACCATGAAGCTCAATGAGATTAGCATCATAGCAAATGGAACCTAGTTAGCCACTTAAATTGGCTGGGCTTCTTTTAATCAGCCAATCTGGGCAGAAAATGCTATTCTGTAAAAATGAATACAAATATGAGATCTCATATTGAGATCTGATATATAGTGGATCATAATTCTCATCTCTTAATGAATAAGTAAATAAATCCTACCACCATCTACCATCTGTTAATGGCGATATTTTATTAATAACACTTAAGATGATGGTCTTATATCTCTGAATACGATAAAACCATTTCAATGAATAGCACAAACTGTTCAGCCCATTGAATGTGTGTTTTTGGTTTTCTTACAGGCTGAATGACTCCTGCGTCCCTCAGGCAACGGCTGTGTAGAGGGAGTGCTCAGCCAGCAGTTGGTCTCTGTGTCAAACACTTTGATCTTGTTGCAGTAGATCTCGTTGTTGGAGTGGAAGGGACCGAAGCGGTCTGCTCTCCCTCCAAATACGAACATCTTTGTCCCGATGATGGTTGCAGAGTGGAAGTCCCTCCAGCGCGCTGGTGTCCCCTATGTAGAAAGATGTCAGTGCAGAATTCTTACATAACCTAAACTTTAACTCATAACCCTTCAAGCTTTAAATGTTCTTTATAACAGTGGAAATCAAGCTTCATCTTCACACTGGCAGAGACGAGGCTTCTTCGCCAGCCATGTCAAGCAAACAGTGCCATCTACTGGAGCAAAACACTAATCACCAAAGCATACTAATTCTAAACTGTGAGCCTTTTAAAAATAATGTATAGTAATTGAGATGCTGTATAGAATAATGTGAATTCAATCAATCTGAGAGTAATAACAATCCAGGAATAAAAACAATATACATTAGTAAGACCTGATATAGTTCCACTGAATGACATTGCCTAAAACAGACAAGCTTCTACTCTATTTGCATTTTGCTGGCCTAAAGCTATAAAGCCTTTCACATGCCTCCACTTCCAGAATGTGCTGTCATTGTTCGCCTGGAATTTTAATGAGCACAAGCAGGCTCTCTAACTTTTAGTGTAAATAAAGCAATGAGGATAATGAAATCGTTAAAAAACAGATAGGCAGTATAAACAATGACCAGTGTAAAGACAAAATACTGGAGATACTTAAAACGACTGCTGGATCTAGGTAAAAGAAGGCTCAAGAGAATAATATGCTTAGTGTTATTTTAAATGAGCAATACCAAAAACATATTTTTAAAAGCTCATCTTAAAACGAAACCGATTTTGCAGAAGGGCATATCAGGTTGGGTTCCTTTCCAAAAGTAAAAAACAAGCCTAAGAACACTCAGAGAAACCAATAATTCATTCACATGCAGAACTAAATCTGTGACCAATCACACAGTCAATAAAATGTTATCAGCAGGGGAATCCGTCCATCCTCCACCAGTCCCTTGCTCATTTAAGAGACTGGTGTCTCTTATATCTAAATATACTTTACAGAGTTTATCACATGAGCAGGTTGATACAAACACAAATGGCATTTCCCAAAAAGGGACGGTGTATAATCTTCTCTGACGCTGGTCGTACTTGCCACCTAACAGGGGAGCTGCATTACATAGCAGTGCCTTTGTATCCAGCCAATCTGACCACGAGGCACTTGTGCAGCAGCCAACAGGATGTGGATTTGTTTATGTGTACATACTGTTATTTGTATTCTTTGATTATGTGATATTTGTTCATTTTTTATGACTTGAAGCTTTAGTGTAAGGTATTCAATGGACAAGTATTCAGAGAGTTAATAAAACAGTTTTAACTCACTCTGGCATTAATTAACGACCAAACCATGTTGGTGGTCTCCAGCTTGTGGATGTCATTGGAGAAGCAGTCAGCCTAGAAAGCAACAGAGGCAATGAATTAAATGTTTTAATGTTCACCAGAGCACAATCCAAAGTGAAGAGTGACACCGACTCACCAGCTGCTCATATCCTCCAAATATATACATAGCCTTCCCCAGGACACAGGCTGAATGGCCATCCCTCACCCCTGGAACTGTCCCCGAAATTTTGGGTGTGAACCATCTGTGGGTATCTATAGAGCATGAATAGTTAACATTACCTCCAATCCCCTTTAGGCTGACCTCCTGCGATTATTGAGTTGTATGCAATAGAAAGAGATGTCTGGTATTGGGCCGAATCAGGGCAAGTTTTCCTGGATTATATCAGCTAAAAATAAGCATATCAAAATCAGATTCTGTCTCAACTGTATTGCCTCCTAAATGACAGTCAAGCTCTACAGTTACATATGTAATATATATATATGCAATTGAAAGAAAAACAAGTGCTGCAATTGAAAAAACAGATGAACTTGCTCTTGCTCTGATGCTGATATTCATTAGCAAACCTGTGTAGAAAACATTCAGTTATCAGCTGACAGTGACTTTCTCTGGTTAACATTACAAGCTTCATTGGCAGCAGGTCGTATTACCTGTTACTTATTAGTATAATTTCTGTGATTAAAGACTGCACTTGGCTTTTAGGCTCTCTGTCAGCTGGTGCTGTACATGTGCTCCAAAGGTAGTCTGCAGTACTCTGTTGTGAAATGTATTTAGTTCAAACAACTCCAACAGTGATATGTTGTAATCCTAAAGGGTCAATAACATTTCAGGGCTCTTTCATTCATCTAATATTGATAAGTCAAGTTTATACACATTGTTATTTTTGAACACCAACCTTCAGGGTTTAGAACAGGTAGATCATTAACAACAGTGTGCCTGATTAAATAGTTTACAGCTGTTATTTAAAAGTGCCAGATAAATATGTAATAAACATATTAAAAACTAAAAGTGTAGAATCAAACTCAGTGTTATTGATTATATGAATATACGGCACCATTGAATACTGGGACTGTCACGTTTACAGAATTTTGGCATCGACTTGGTACAGAAGTATCAGTTATTGTGACATCCCTAATCTCATAAACTAAGAGGTTTTGCAGATCTTTGACAGTGTTTCAATCCTTTTTCCAAGCACAACCTCAACATCAAACAGGTACATGTCAAAAGAAGTACAACCCTTAAACTATCACTTAATAGTGTAGGTTAGATGGAGGCCTACTTACTGACATCAAAGGCATAGAGCACATTGCAGGCCCCCTCTGTGTCATTACGCCCCCCCCAGAGGTAGATTGTATCGTCCAGCAGCACAGCTGTGTGGCCATAACGCATATATGGTACTTCACGGGCACGTTCATATCCCCCGGTCCTCACTGGAGGCAATTTCATCCAGCGCAGAGACACTATGGCACAAAACAGACATTATTCAAAGCCTGGTCTTATTTGTACTCCCAAATCAACATTTATACAGATTAACATTAAAATAAACACAGGAATTATATTCATAACTAACATTATATATGTGGGAATATTATTTGGAAACTAGAGATGAGGCCCAAAATCAAAGTAAATAAAAAATTCCACTAACTGTTACTGGTTATCATTTATCTAATTTGCAATGCTTATATTGTAGGGCAAAAAGTTTGGAAAAAGAAAAAAAGGAAAAGCCAAAAGACTCAGCAGATCCTGGTGTAAAACATCAAAGAGAAGAAGCACAAAGCAAGTGACCTGATAAAATATACAATGGCAATTACAATAGGTGAGTTGGTGTCGTTTCCATCACAATCAGCCTGTTGCAATTTTATCGAGCTTTAGTTCTTTTCATGACACAACTATACCAAAGAGGCTCAAGCTACTTAAGGAAGTTGTAAAACTCTTAAGCAGGAGGTTGCCAAAGAAGGGGAAACATTACATTACATAAAATGGATTAGAAGAAAGAGAAGGGAGCAGTTTTACAAAAAATGGTGCATCAGGACTAAGCGAAAGAAAACATCTGTTTTTGAGGAAAAACACATAGCAACACAAAAGCAACTACGTAATTGAGAGATGCGCACAAACCACAATGGAAAGCTGGGCTCTGAATTGCTGGCTGTAATGAATAACAGTTGCGAAGTGGCGATGGTTCAAAAGATCATTGGACCATTGACTTATCTATACTTTGTAATGTGAAATAAGGGATTAAAGGACAATACATTTTCATCCAGGAGTCAAGTAAAAACAAAAAACAATTGTAAAAGGCATACATTTACTATTTTAAGAAAGTGTATACATTCGCATCTCATGTTCAAAATCTTCAGACCTAAAACTGAAGTAAGTTTCCACTTCTAAGCGAGAGAACAGTTATAGCAACAGTGGAACTTTCTGTGAAAAAAAACAGCTACACCACAACTGGAATAAATACGCCCATATTCTTCACAAAATTCACAACCCATGGATCCCTGTGTACATGTTTATATATTCACCATTTACCTGTGTTGAAGACATGCACATCAATCTGACGGAGAGTCTCATAGTCCTCCCCGGAGCAATAGCCTCCAAAGGAATACACCTTGTGCCCCACCGCCACAGCAGCATGGTTGACTCTCCGCGGCCCTCCTTCAAGGTGCACCGACCAGCGCAACATTCCACGCGCAAGCACCTCTGCGACTGTGAGTCCTTAGACCATCACTTTGTTGCCTGCTTGGACCCCATCTAGCCAACGTCCACCATCAACACCTGTGATCACAAGAATTGGCTTAACAGAATGCAATCATGTGTTGGAGAAAGGAGAGGCTAACTGGGAGGGGCAATTGTAGAATCACAAAGGGGAACTGTTTGTCCTCCTGGCCTAAAAGTTGCTCTGCGTTGCTGACAGGCTTTAAAAGCCCCTGTATTATCTGAGGCATGGAGTATTTTAAGAGGTGATTAGACATACACCTATCACTCCTCTTTCTTTCTGTTCATATCCCTGTGCCACCCACTGCACTGTCAACTGCACTGCAGAAGCTTTAAATATAGAATCCTAAAAAGATATATGCACCTAATTTGGGCAAACCATGTCAATTAGAGTGCTACATAAATTTCATTGTACACAAACTGCTTATCGGTCATAGTGAACTCCTTATAGCCTATTGCGATGTTATAAAATAAGCGGATTTCATATGTAGTGAAAAGAAAGCTACTTTAAAACAACATTTGTGCCGTGCATTGGCTTTTTAGGATTTGATAGTCATGCAAACCAAAATCTATGACGGAGGAAACAAAGAACACCGAATTAAAGTATCCGTAAAACGTTCTGCAGCCCTTATTTTAAAGCCAACTTTGCAATGCAACAATTTTCCAGACAGCTTCCAAAATAAATACTAACATTTTAACATCAAAAAGACCCAATTAAGAAAAAGTAATTGTAATGATTATATTTTGTATGCTTGCATGACCATATAAGGGTTACCTGCTTATAAACTGTCACTTCACAGGAACAGAACGGCAGACAGAACAGCTTACACCACACAAATGTAATTCATCAAAAGTAAGTCATTGTATCATAATCACGAATGCCCTAGGCAACCAGACCAGCTGCATTTCTCTGACGATCTGTACCCAGAAAAACCAATACACTTCTGTTTACATGACGCATGATTAACCACACCTGTCCTGTGAATATAACTGCTTGCTGTATGCAATAAACCTTTGAGTTGATACTGATTGCCACACGTAATCATGTTCTGATTGCTCTCAGTCTTAGCTCCTGAGCTCGTATTGTTAACTTTCAACAGTTTGGATATCCCCTGAACCCAGTCAACCCACACAGAGTGCAAGTGTTCCCAGCCACCTACTGCAGAAGCTGCTGCAAGGAGGGTGGCTCATCCGCCTCTACTGGAAGGAAGTTGTGCGAGACTAAAACACCATCACCTTTCAGTAATCACCCACTACAGGCATATTCTGCAGAAAATATCTGACATCCAAGAAACAAATAAAGCCTTTCAGGAAAAACCTTACGTGCCGACTTAATCTGTCTCAATGACTCGTTCTCGCTGACCTCCAACCTTTGTTTGCTCTTAAAAATAAACCCCTCTCGAGACCATAGACTATAAACATTTCTATTTCAAGCCCACATATCTCTGAGTAACAGAGGCCAGATATGGGTAACAGCAAATGTGAATCTTGATATTGTTAGGGTCTTTGTTTACCCTTTTGTCTTTGTTTCAGATCAGTAAATAGCTGCCATGTAAATTAGTTATTCAACTCGGAACAAAGTGGAAGAAACTTAAAAACGTCAAGCCAGTACTAGCCTGACCTTTGTGGCAAAATATCCAACTGTAGCCAGTAGATTTACGAGCATACATTTTTATCCCATGTTTTCACAGACAAAATCTGAGTAAAGTTACAGAGATGTCTTAGACAGAGATGAGTTGGATGGAAAGCAGATTCGACAGTGTTGATCTACCTGATATTGTTGATATCAGATGACTAACCATGGCACTGAACACAATGTAGGACCAACGTGTCTTCGTATTCTCGGTGACCATTGAAGTAAGATTTGGACCATACGGATCGCTCATTGATACAATTAATCAAGACTCAGTGGCATTGAGCAGTTGGTGACAGGAGGAGTGACATTAAAACGGTTACTACAGCCAATGTAAAACCTCATACCCTGCTAGCCGACGTTAGCTATCAGACAGGGATAACACGCGCCTGTTGGGAGCCAGTGAATAACCGTCAGGGTCGCTCGTTTCCCACCTGTACCAACAACAGTTAACATAATTAGAAAAATACAGCGTGAGTGACATATCCACCAGTTTATGGACAACTGTCCAAGAGGAGAAGCTGATGCTAAGTTAGCCAAGCTAATGCTAATATGTAGGTGCTACCTGCTTTAGCCTTAGCTCTTAGCTAGCTACTGTGTGAACTGCAGCAAAACGACCCGAAATTCAAGACGACGAAATTTCTTTTCAACCTAAGCAAAGTTGGTTAGTGGTTGTCATCCAGAGACAGTAGTTAAAATAGCAGTGTAACTGTTAATTTATCTACCTTCAAGCACAGTCGCTGGTGGTTAACTGATGTTTGGACTGTACCTACCAACTCCCTCGTGACGTATGATTGGTGGGGAACGAGCGCCCCCCGTCGACTCTGCTATACTGAAGAAAACCCTTTCACATTCCTTAAAACATTTCAGTGATGCATACAAAACCCTGCTTGGTATACATGACATTCATATATTACGGTATTTAATCGAGGGAAGCCCTGTGCCAGAGAAAGCTGTTTTCAACATGCACGGCCAGATCAACTTGTTAATGGACAAGAGGTAGAAACAGCCCACCAGTCCTTTGCTGTAATTACGCTGCTTGCCCTCAGGTTTGCCAGGTGTTAGTTAGGCTGTGTGTCTTTGATTTGATTTGCCACACCATGTGAAGACAACATCAACAGGAAGGATGAATGTCTTCGTGCTACATATGGACACATGAACCCCCTACAAGACTGTGATGACAGACAAAGTAATAAAGCTGATCCCATTCTAGGTAATATTATATTCATGTGGTGTGAAAAAAAAAACAACTGAAGGTAAGACATACCCTCCTATTAAAAATATGCAGGGGTACTATTAGTGTACTTTTCAACACACTACAACACAATCAAATATAATTTATGTTCACATATAATATATATTTCTTCTATAAATATCTTATCATCTAATGTAATATAATCTATTTCAAAATAAAAGATTAGAGTGTCTGCATAGACGAGAATGAGAAGTATACTGCATATGTGGTGTGTATCATCCAGTACACTATAGCAATTGTGTATGATACAACAACAGAATAGAATAGACTTCCATCTATTAAATCTAATCTACTATTATCTCATATAAACATTTCTTTAAAGAAGAATCATGTGGCTCCTAGTGCACCTGCTGCATTATTGATACCATCCAGACAAGAAGCATCAAAGTAGACTTTGCTTTATTATTTTTGATTTTGTCATTCTTACAATAAACTCATTGTTCATGTCAAATTATTTCTGTTACTAATTTCGAACCATGAAGGAACTCATGTCAACATCCATTCTGTTCTTGCAATCAAGATAATTTTCTTCAATAAGATATCAGGAACACTTCTCAATATAACAACACCTTAAATTACAGCATCCAAAATGATCATTAAAATGAATCAACAGATATCAAACAGAGTCAATAATAATGGAACATTGAACATAATGAACATAAATCCTCAATCCTTAATGCAGGATTGTTGTATTATACTGTATTAGGTTTATCTACTGTCCACTCAGTATAGATACTGCTTTTTGCGTGACTAAGTAAAAATGGTTAGACACTCTGTATTATGTCTTTATTAGTATTGAGGTGAAGCACAACTCTCTTTCTCTTTCATTTCCTCACAGACACATACTATAACACACACGCAGCAGTAGATGGCGCCCTCACATATATTTATGCTCGCTCATGGGAACTGCAAGCTGCCAAAGCCTCATGTACTAATAAGTATATAATCTCTGGCTGAATGTTATTGTTCAGATAACATTACTAGATAACCCAGGTTGATCATACACAGGGGCTTGCACTTAATTTTACTTAGCAGCTTGCATGACAGAAGCATCTTTAGTTACATCTGACGCAATGCGAGTGAGTAAGTTAGCCCAACACTAACTTATTCCGTTAATAGACTGTGGTCATAACGTCTTTGGTAAGCCTTTGTGTTTGAAATGGAGAAAACCCTTTACTGTGAAAGGGCTACATCCAGGCCGATGCTGTCAGTAAACAAGAATGTGCTCTTGGAAAACCTGAAGAACAAAATAGCCTTCATCTGTGGCTCATATGGACATGAAATATTTAATCCTTTAGTAACTGACATCCAGGTGGACAACACAGGGGCAGCTTGATTTAATTTTTTCTTTTTCTTTTTAGTGCCGCTCCCATTATGTGAAGCTTATACCATTTTGTGAATGTTACTGGAAGCCTTAAAAGACGTCTTATACTGTAAATCTGACACATTCTGCGTCTTGACTTAGCTCCCTAAATTTCAGAAGCATTAAATTACAAGCGAGTGGGTTTAAAGTGATCATCTTGGTCCCAAATGTTCAGGCTGAAGTGAAAGCAGAGCCTTGGAAAAGGATTATGTCACTGAGGAGCCATATTACAGCTGCCATGGAGCTGCCTGTATCACTGCCCAGGTCTGATCCACTTAGGAGGGGCTTCGATTGATTCATTGTGTGTAGACATTCCATCTCATACCAGCTGCATGTCATGCACAATGGTGAGATTGTGCGTTGGGTTGCCAAAACGACAGCTGGCCATAGCTGCCGCTTGGAGTTCTGATAGGTGTTTACACACCAGAGATGAAGACACTCCGAAAAAAACCATAGGAACATTTGATTCTAAAATCATAATCACTCGGAAATGCAAAAAAAAACATTTAAAGACGATTTATTTGTCCATTGACGCAGTAAGTTACATGAAAATCCTGTTTTCTTGTGTATATTTATACTAGAAACACCCAAAAGCTGTCTACACAGCAGTCATTTCTAAGATCAATATTACACAATTGCAGTTAGATGATGTTGTCATATGGAAGCAGGCCAAAGAATTTCTGGAACTAACTTGGATAAGTGCAATGAACAAAAGTTTGTCTGGGGTGACTGTTTGGTTTTTGTCCTAGTACATGCAAACCTCATATTGCACACTGATATGATGCAGGAAATAACACACCAATATACTGAAGCATACATACACTGTCATTCTCCCAACATCCACCTGTATATACTTAAAAAAGGTTTTGAAGGAATAACTTTCACTAAATTATTCTAGCAGTTGACCATCTTAGAAGAACATTTAAGGGCTTCTTTAATGCCTCAGCACTCCTTACAGACCTCAATAATATATAGGTCACACGAGAAATGTGTGTATCCCCTCCCAGTGAAAGCCTTTGTCAGACTCCGTCTGTCCCGCTAGCCTATTTAAAAAGCCGGGCCTGCCATCACACCTGTCAGCATTTGCACATATTGCGTCACACGTCTGACCCTGCTGAGCCACTATTTGACACATTTGCTTAGTGGTGTGTTTTACAAAGTTTATTGCCAGCACCTGTGGGGTATGCCTGTTGTTATGAGGAACATGAGTTGAACAACTGCAAAATAGCTCTGCAAGTCAACAACAACTGCAAAAACCAACTGTTGTTTGGTATTCTTGGACAGGCCCAATGATGGAAGAGCTTTGCAATGCTTTGTGGCAGAGAGAAATACAGCCTCTACTTAGAAATGGCTCATTTGGTTAACCTTCTTCCCACCCATGAAACATAAAAAGTGTGTTGTTATTATGAGCGGTGAAAGCAACTTTGTGCAAAATCTGCAAATAAATGAAAAGAGTGTGAAATAAATGTTTGTTGATGTTGTAAATGGTGGCAAGTACCGGTAATAGTTTATTATAATTGTGCAGCATAATTCCTTTTTTTTCTAGTAACTTAAGGCTACAACGTGTGAGGTTCTTCCATAATATACATTTCCATAGTGTTTCCATCACATAAGTTCAAAACAAGGAAAGGCCGTCTTGCTATAGAGGACCTCCGTGGCATTCCTCAGGTCCTTACCTGTCCTCCGTCTTCATGTCACAGTCTAATAAAGTGCATCCATCAGCTGAGGTAAGTGTGTTAGTGCAGAGATATTCCCAGGATGTTTAATGCACTGATTTGACTTCCACTATAGATGGCTTAGATCAACAGCATTAAGGAGTCCAGAGTGATGTCATTGAACATGATCGAACTCCGTGGCCAGATGATTGAATCATACGTTTCCTTTAATTTGAGGGTTATTAAATGAACAGAGCGCCTCACTGTGAGTTTCATAGGTTGTGGATTTGTATGCACGTTAGGTAATTTCCCCCCTTTCTTGCTTCTCACTCTGAATTAGGAGCAACATTTGTATTTTGTAACAGTTTTTTATTGGCTTACCTATGTTTACAAGCAACGCCATTTGGTCATGCAGAGAGGCACCCTATTGTACATAAATCCTAAACATTCGAGTGCTTT
>CAAKHC010002934.1:0-22620 GCA_901007825.1 Macroramphosus scolopax | reverse complement strand
GTGAACCATATTTCTTTTGTTTTATTGACATTTATTTCAAGATAACCGGCTGTGCATGACTCTGTGAAATGTTTGATTGTGTTATGATAATCCAGGATGGATTGACTGTCGGAGAGAAGTGCAAGAATGGCTGTGTCATCTGAACAAGAGGCAGAGATGCCCCGATGTTTCACTCTCACCTGTACTGCTGCCAAGCATCACAAAATTACTTACTCATCAGCTGCTCAGAGTCACATACAGATTTAAACTCTAAAGATATCCTCCTGGCAGAAAGCCCCCAGAATATTTAGCCCCAACCTGACATGTATTTAGGTTGAGTCTTTGCAAAAGAGAATGTGTGTTTCTATTAGATTATGCAGCATTTCAAACGGTTTAATATTGGAATAAGCTTGTGTAAACTGTTTTATCAGAGTTTGACGGACACTTTCTTGTAAAGCATTTTTATTAATGGTTTATAACAGGTAACTTGTGGCTGTATTTGTGCTAATCAATCAATTGTTTATGTTTTTTAAAGTTTGTCTAACTGTTATTAAAAAGAGACACTTTTTTATAAAGCATCACATTTCCTTTGCGTTTTCAGCACATTTATTAGTTCAACAGCAATGTTAAGTCACTGGAGAAGTGCTGCAGGGCATGAGAATGTATCAACATCATTATCAGTACTGAACTTAATTGGTTCCCTACTGTAAGAGCTCCTTTTTGATGGCTTACCTATTTTTATTACAGCTGACCTGAGTGCTTATTTGAAAGGGATTGTATATGAGCTAGATGTCATCCAGGCAAGATTTGCTCAGTGATAATTACTGTTCAGCTCTTTGGGTCCTCTCTGGGTCCAATCCTGACACACAGTGGTCCCCGCTGATCTCCACTCTGCCCAGCTACGGTGCCCCCCGACCAGCCCCCGAGCATATGAGGTACATGCATGTACATTTTTCATATACCCACATGACAGGTGATTTGAGAGAAATGTATTTCACACTCTGGAAACTCCTGAGAATATATCCACTCCAGTCTGAGGTTATTAAAAGAGTGGTTCAATGTTTTTGGAAGTATTAATGCTCTTACTGAGAGTTGTGTCAGAAGATTGATACCTCTGCTATACCTGTATGCTAAATACACACCCAGCTGCTTATTAGCTTAGCTGAGCTTAGCTTAGCTTAGCTTAACATAGCATTAAGACATGAAACAAAAACAATGTTTCTATCTATGTTTGTTTACTTCATAAAACAAGTAAACAAACATGCAGCTTCAACAGTTTGAATGGTTTGAAATTGAAAAGACAAGCACATCTGTTGAAGAGAGTGTTGACACTGTTTACACAAACGTTTTTAAACTTTTCAAGTAAAGTATTGGCAGATTTTGGTAAGAGCCATACTAAGTGTTTCCCACCGCATTACTTATATGTAGCTGAGGTACCAAGCTTTTTCCAATTCATAGATTTTTCTGAAAATGATGTTACCAAAAAGGCTTCCAAATAAGGAAAATCTGTTTTGGTTCTGATTAGATAAAAAAAGCTACGTCTTCAATATTGTTTAAGTTAGATATAAGCTGAGCACACTGTGATACTTTTCCTCTCTTTCCTTCTGTTCAGTCCTAGCTTGCTGCCTCAGGAAAGCTCTCTGTGAATACTGAAGTTCTTTCTGACAGGAGAATCGTAATATTGTCAAAGGATCCTTAGTGCCAATAAACACACAAAGCACTGAGGCCTTCAGCAAGAGAGATATGGA
This sequence comes from Macroramphosus scolopax, assembly GCA_901007825.1. NCBI lineage: Eukaryota > Metazoa > Chordata > Actinopteri > Syngnathiformes > Centriscidae > Macroramphosus > Macroramphosus scolopax. The sequence goes on along the minus strand of CAAKHC010002934.1, from coordinate 20,893 downwards.
CGGTCAAGAAGCCTTTCTGCATTCAGTGGGCACAAAGACTTTTTTCAGCGCCGTCTCAGTGAATGATGTTCTGTGTTCTGAAAGACACTGTGCTCCAAAATTTTAAACACAGAAACACCCATTGACGTGACGGTCACACTATGATTAACACTTAAAAAAAATCTCCTTTTCATATCATGTGCGATACTTTCGCATGGGGGCTTTTGCGATCATAGTGGTCCTTTCACAGTAACACAAAGAGCCTGTCACAGTCAGGGTAATAAATGTATTTCTGTACTGTGTGGTTTGATAGATCTTAGACCTTAGATCTTATACAACTTTTAAAATAAGGTTGGTAAGATGAAGGGCTAATGTAATTATGATTTAATCCCTCTCATCTGAATAATCCCTATTTGACCTGATGTGAGCTCACCCTGTTCTCCCCGCGGACATGGGCGGACAATTGATTGTCAACCAGTCAATTACAGCTATGAAAACCTCATGCTACACTTTGAGATTAAATACCCAGAAAGTTTGCATATGCTACATAGCTGTGTTTGTGTTTGAATGTATAGCCTCAGTTTCTTGTTTTTTTGGATGGTTTTAGTTTGCATTTTAATGACATTGCTACACTACAGGACACTAAGTGTAAGTCTCTTACCTCTCCTTCTGTAATCCATAGTGTCCTTGTGAGCTTTTGCACTGATATCACATATCACATATATCCACACTGTACTTCTGACAGTTTACTATCCCTCCCCCAATGTTCCAATATGGTTGTGTTTACAGAACCACGAGCAGCTGAGGGACCATGACACTGACCTCATTTGTAATGATGGCGACCTGACCTTCATGTTTGGTGACACTGCCATCACAGCCAACGGGGTGGTTGTTGTTGCTGGTGGGTCAGGCTGGGGCTCCAATGGAAAAAAGAGCCGCAGCACCGCAGAGGAGGCGCTGGAGCGTGAGCTGGACTCCCAGGAGCAGGAGTTGCTGAGCCGCGGCACATGCCTGGTTTTCCCCATCGTGGATCATGACTGACCCTCACTTCATCCCACCTGCGCTGTCAACCTCCCTGACCTGACCCCAAGATTGCCTCACCCTCCTGCAGGCAGAGCGTTCGGTTTTATTCAGAGATGAGAAAAAGTGGAGATATTGGAGAGGACAATAAGAGAGGGTTTAGAGTGACTCCGAGCTACAGGCCCAGTAGCAGATATCAAGGAGCATTTCTTCCTCATCACAGAGATGGAGTTTATCCTCTAGGAAACGTGTCCTCTTCCGCGTGGGGAGATACATTCTCCATGCTGTTGTCATTGTGATTCAGTTTATCCATTCCTTTTTTGTTTCTCTCTGCATGAAAAGAAGGAAAACCTTTATGCAGGACAATATATGGGATCGAAATGTGCACTATTGACCTGTGTTCAGCTGGAGGGGAAAAGAAGTACAAGCCTTTCATTGTGTGATCTGACCAGTTTGAGTTGACAGTATATTGGTTAGCACTAATGTTAATTTGACTTATTTTCCTATCAATCTCTATCTAAATGTGGAAATGAGGCTAATCAAACTAAATGTTAATAGTTTGTATATCAAATTTGTCACAAACAAAAGCATCTACAAGGAGGAGACTGTTGCAAGTGGGTAGCACATAAGAGAGACAGTAAATGTTTGCCCTCCCTTTCAGCCTCGAAGACTGTCATGGGTGAAGTACCAGGGGTGAAGAATGCAAGCATGTTAATCGCTACAATGCCAAGCTTTGTTTCCCCTCAGAGAAACTGCTCCTCTTACTGCTTTACATCAGATGACTGTAGCATTTTTTTATCTTCTCTTTGAGCTGAATCCATTACTGTATGAAGGGCTTGTTATTGCATCAATAGCACAAGCAAAAATGGTGGTTTGATGCAAATTATACTGTTTCTCTTGAGATTATATTGATTTCACAAAAAAATTGGCATAATATAAAGTATTGCAGGTGATATGCAATTTTAATAGTAAAAAATTAATGGCAGTCCTTAATGATAATATTGATTCCTTTGCACTATTATAGGATCAGATGCATGCCTCTTGGATAGGTGTATTCACATGGTTGCATAGGTTGTGTCAGTGAGTTTGTACATATTAGTACAGATAGGAGGTAATAGTATTTTTTTACCTGACAAATTCACACTAAATCTACCATTTTCCAGTAGGTTTACAAGTAAAAAACACAAACTGAGCTCCAGGGATTATTAACAAAGTGCTTTTACGTGACCTCATAGATTAACACTCAACCCTTACTAGCATTAACATTGTGTATACTTTTAAATAGTGGTAGGCTTATGTCTGCGCTGGGCTGTAACGGATATATTCACCTCAAATGCCTGTTGAAATTCTTAGCACGTTAGCTAATGTCTCAACTGTTGTTCCTAAACTCTACTGTTCCTAAAGACATAACATTCTATTTTAATTTTCATATTCCTGTTTAAAGCATTTTTAAGATCAGGCCTTCATTTGTTGTAAATATATATATATATATATATATATATATATAGTTGCACTTTTAATTCATGAACATTATTTTGAAAGTGTGATGAGCACTATTAACTTAGTTTAACAATATGAAAATGCTCTTATTCAGAAGAGAAGATCAGTACCAGACTAATATATTTCCTTTAAACCCAATGATACCAACCATAGCCTTTTAGCTTAGCTTAAGGCAAAGACTGAGGCAGGGGAAAGAGCTAGCATGGTTCTCTCTGACTCTGAAGCTCACCAATAAACATCTTTTATCAGTTAGTATCTGAGGTGGAAGAACAACAAATCCCAGGGCTCACAGGAACTTATTTGCCAAACTATTTTGGTCACTAATAGGCATATTTTGTTACTGTGGCTGTAAGCCAGGTTAGCTATTTCCCTGCAATTCCAGATGTTTTGCTAAGCTGACCAGCTGCTGGCGGAAGCTTCATATTAAACTTACAAATATAATAGTGGAATCAATCGTCTCATGGTACTCCCTGTCAGAGACACAGTGACTTCAATCAAACATCTTTTGCAGCCGTCACTGCACTGAAATATTGGTATTTGGGCAATTGCCTGAGCTTTGATTAAAGCTGATCTGGAGTCCTTAGCTTCTGCCTCCACTGATATTAAATTGAAACACATTTTCTCTTCAGTGGTGGTTGCTATTGTGTATAATTACAGACAATTATTTGAACCTTAGGGTGTCTGTTTTGGAACCAAATGAATGCATGCTAAGTATATGACATCATCCCACCAGTGGCCACAATCCTAGCTACATGGAGCAGTCTGAACAAAGTTGTTTTAGAAACTCTAATGACAGATCTTTGACACAAAGCCAGTGACCCCCAGCATCTGAATTTCCCACACCAATCAATGTTGACTGTTTTCCTCTACACCCCACTTATGTTAACCCTCCTGTTTTCCTCCAGATTGATTTTCTTCAGTCAACGTGAACTAAAGAAATATTTCATTATTTATGCCAACCTTCTTACCACATTCCCTTACTGTCTAAGCTGTGCACCCTGGAAATTCTCTCTGTGCAGCATGATCATGAGGGGTAATATTGGGTCGTCTGTGTTCTCAGTGCTACATTTAGTTTGTATTCAACAAATATTAAGTTGTATCTGGTATCCTTCTCTGGCTCTATAAAGCGGTGTTAGTCCCTAACAAGGCTGGTGGAGTAGTGGATTGGATCGAGAGCTCGTTTTGGGTTAAGGAAATATTTCAGTTGTTACCCCCCCCCCCCTTTTTTTTTTTTTTAATTCACTGCACAGCTAAAGTCACCTTTGTTTTATCCTTCGACTGCACACATTGGCTCGTGCATGTATGGATGAGGGCACAAGCGCAAGTGTGAAAGGCACAATTGTGTAGTTTAAATCCAAGGTTTTAGACCACAGTCTCACTGGGGAAGTGAGTAAATTAATCTAGTCATGTAAGCAGTTGCTAAGCAGTTTGGCTGGTGGTTCATTAAAACACTAGCTGCAGTGAGACGTAATGTGAAACTTTGTGCTGTGCTCTGTTGAACATCTCCAGTCTGATGAATTTGAAGTTTGTCTTTATCTAGGGTATTAAAATAATCCCATATTCAAATGTTTGTCTCATTTAATCTTTTTTTAACCTTGAACTGATTTTTTGCGATGTAACCACACACCATCGCTACAGAGCCTAAATTATACATTCTATATACTAGTACTTAAGAATGTGAAATTTATGTCAAAACTGTAATTTTGTACTATATGTTAACCTGCTGTATCATCTAACAAAGACGTATAAGGCAAATAACTGTGTTAGTTGACATGTTCAGCTCACATTGTAGAACTTGGATACCGACACCATGGACAACTTAAATGGTGGCGACGGGAAAGGTAAAGAAAAGAGTGTGGCACTTGACCCTGAGCAAAGGACACTCAATGCCTTTCTGTGCACTCATCTCTCTCCAGACTGTTGTGCTGTCAGTTGTCTTGCTGTAAATATTTGCTTACTTTATGTACCTGAGAAATATGAGATGTAGCTGAGTTGTTAATATGTGCACCTGTTGTTTCTAAGAGCAACCGGCTGCCATGGTTTGCATGTCCTCATGTTATAAGCCACACAGTCAACTTTTTGGTCAAAGGAAGTTTGCTTTCTTCAGGGTGATATACACAATATTTGATGTAAAACATTCACTCATATTGGGTTGCAAATTTCCTTTTCTTCAATAAAGCTTGGAAAACCATTTTAAAAAGTATGCTGCACATGCAATTGATAAATGGACATGCTATTCCTGAAAACATTTACTCAAACACTCAGCATCTCCTAGTTTTAATACTACCAAGATGAAAGAGACAAGATCCATCTTGTCTATCAGCCAGTATACAAAGGACAAACTCCTGTCTGTCTGTCTGTTTGCAGGATTACACACAATCAACTAGGACGATTTTGACATAATTATGGCATATCTCTAATATTTTTCAAATATATCCAGACATGTACATTTTTGGAGTGGGGTTGCATATAATGGATGGGTGGGCTATTGGCCTTGATTGCGCTCGCTGACTGCAGTTCTAGTTTTCAATGTACTAAATATACATAATTTATTTATGATTGCATACAATTTAGCCCATTCCTTTCCTTGGTGTTTATAATTCTGGATGTGTTTTGCTAGCTTCCTCTAACTCTCTATTAAGGACATTTTCGTTGCCAAGTGAACTTCTTGATGGGGTGTAACATCAATGGATCTGTATATGTGCATCCACCATAGAGCAAATGATCTGATGAATAAATGTGACGCATAAACATCAACATGTGTTTATTTTTCCAACATTGTCCATTATCCACATCCCCTGAGTAGTGTACACTCTTAAGGTGTCGCCATGTGGTGTCAGCTTGTTGCAGGGCACCGATTAAACCCTTGCTCTTGTGCTAGTGTACCCTCTTTGAGTACTGACAAGTTGTTTACATTTTATGAAAGCTGTATTATAATTTGTTTTTTGAAAATAGTATTTCAAATTGTCGGATCGTTGGCTAAAAGAATTGATCCAGTATCACATCATGATGAACTTTTGATTTACACCACAGCTTCTTGAGACATACCACCCAGAACAAATATTACAGAACCAACCTCGTAAGTTGTGGATTGATGCTGTTAACCTATCAGACCTCCTCAACACATCCGTATCAGCATTTTACAATTATTTTGAGAAAGACTATAAAACAATAAAAATTATACATTAAATGAATCAGTACCATCTGAAAAACTTGCTAAAAATTCCAATAGCAGAGTATAGAGACAGATCTCACAAGACACGCCTGTGGGATATTAGAAAATCTCACACCCATGTGACTTTTTTGTCAGTGGGGTGCTGCAGCTGTCCCGATTAATGAGGGGCCAGGAGTGGAACAATAGTTCAGTCAGGCGTCTTTTATAGAAAATATGGTAGTTTCTCCTTTTATAGTTCTACATTGGCATGGTTAGTGAGCAAACTGCAGTTAAGTATCAGTACTGCTCAAGATTACTTCCATGCTTAGTCATAGGCTGGATGGGTAACTCTTGTAGGTGAGAGCGAACTCGATGCGGCCACCCTGGATCCTTGCAGTCTTCTCCCAAGAAAGACCCATCCCATGCTTTTTATGGCCTTGCCTGCAGGGGATTTGCAGAGGGATTAGTGTTACTAAAAGGACAGAACGATAGAGACTGTTGAATGGAGAAGTGGCATAAACCACCCTCATCTGTGTCTTCTGGTTGCTTTCACCTCCCCATATTCTCTCTATCTAGATAGACCTTACTCGTGTTGAACAGGTAAGAATAAGATGCAGGCTCCCTGTTTTGAAATCATCCATCTGTGATTGGCTGCTCTTTTGCACTTGGAGTTTCTCCAGTTCATCGACCCGGCTCGGCTTAAGGAAAACAACCTCAGAGCCGTGCTTGCAGCTCCCTAGGTACCACATTCCAGTTGCTCTTGTTGTTATTCCACCTTTTGCCCTCAGCCTTGTACACCAGGCCCCTAGCAGAGAAAAAAACGTTTAGAATTAAAATAAAACTATTAAGTTTTGACACAAGATTCAATATTATAAATACCCCTGACATATTCAATAGAATCAATAATGCTCAGGAAGAACATCAATAGCTCGGGAGATAGACCAGGACTCGAGCGCGGAGGCAGTGAAACATCCACTGCTATTACCCTGCATGGCCTCCAAGCTGACGGCTTGCAGGCAGCCCAGCTATAATGGGACTGCTTGTGGGAGCTGGTGGTGACAGGCTGGTGGTAACCCTGGGAGCTCAATCCCGTCACAGACAGCCGTACACAATGATCCTCTTCTCAACCGCACACTCAATGCACTGCCAGCAAGAGGACCCAGCCTTGCCAGGGAGGAAACAATGGGGCCTTTATTAAACAGCAGATCAGTGAAAGAGGGACAAATATTTCGAACTGTCCCGCTCTGATTGCTACAAAAATCAGTCACAGTGGTGTCAGTGGTGCTGGAAAATGAAACTTTTCTTAAGGTTTAGCCTTTGAAGATAGTGAATAGATTTTACTTCATCTAGATGTATTTTTCTGTGTTATGTCGCCACATTCCACCTGATGTGTGAAAATAACAACATATACCCAGTAGAACTGTTATCTTTAACATAACAGCAGATTGTGTTTATGAACGTAACGTAAGGAGGGGTTGTACAGACCAATACATTTTCCTAAAGATTCAATAAAATGAAATTAAAGAGTCCCATGGACAAGTTATATAACATACAGAAATGCTTTGATTCTAATAATAAAAACTCAACACATAAAAGTTAAATGAACTTGAGTGTAAGTTGCATACTGGGCTGTGACTTGTTTCCAAAATTACTTGTGATTTCACAAGATCCTGCTTGGAAGTACAAAACTTCAGCCTCAAATTTTCACAATTTCCACATAAGCAATAAATCAAATGTAGTAACTTGCGCTATGCTACAACAGGCAACCCTGTCTGAAATAATCATTGACAAATAAAATTTTAAGTAAAATGAAGAGTACTTAGTATATTGCTAACTAGAAATGTCCTTAGAGGGCACACATAGCCAAATCCAATTGAAAACATGTGTTTCCCCCTATGTGGTGTAGATCTGAGGCAAAATTGTACAGCCTTGGTGTTCACCTTCTCCTGTGTAAACCTCTTCGCATACATCTTTGTGAAAAAATCAAAACCCATTTTTGAGGGGAGACAGACTTTAAAGAATGCAGGGCCAATTAACTAAACATGTATGCTCTACTGATCCCATATGGATGCCCTGTTTTCAATTTGCCCCAGTCAGAGGTCAAGGATCAGCCCCAACACACACCAGAAGACCTAGAGCCTGCTGGATCGCACTAACTTCCTGTAATGCATCGGTGCAGCTTTGGAACAAATCTGACTTATTTCAACTAATATTCACTCGTGTCTTCTAACATACCTTAACCCACCGACTCTTCATGGCACGTCCTCATGTTGTTTTATCCAAGTTGTTTTTCGGATAGCCCAGCTGTCTCATGACCTCGCTGCAGAAGGCCTCCACCTGATTTATCTGCTCAACACTGAGTCGCTCCCTCCAGGCATATATGGCCTCTTTGGCGTCCCTGGAGGATATCAAGAATGGCTTGTCAGAGGAATACCCCTGGCCGTGCGTCATGTTCAGCGCAAACTTTTCCAAAGCAGGGAAAGATGAGAGGTTGGAAAAGCGGTACAACCTCTGGAGCTCCTCCATGGGGTGCAGAACCATGTCCTCGTAGCGTATACGGAGGTAGTTCCTCTTCACCCAGGGAGGCGCATTCATCACCAGCATCATGTCACTGAGCCAGTTGTCACAGATGAGCTCCATGGCGCTGGAGACGTAGCTCTCCGCCCGGTTCACTCTGTTGCTCGGCACCAGTAGCCGCTTGTACTTGTCATTCTGCTTCTTACTCCTCAGCACCTGGATGCTCTCCTTCACCAGAGCCTGTTTGGACTTCAACCGCGAGTTGTGCACGGCCCTCGGGTCTCTGAAGAGCTGAATGATCTGGAGGTTTATCGCCGGGTCTTTCATTAAAGGAACAAGCGTGCTCAGGTCCAAAACGCGGACTCCTTTGATCACCACCACCGGGTACTTTTTACACTCCCTCTCCAGCTCCCTGATGTCTTTCTTTTGGCACTTCGCGCACTGGTCCTCTTTCACCATCCCGATTTCGTTCCGCTTGTGCGCATCACACAGCGGCTCCGAGCATATCACCTTGTTCATCTTCCAGCCGAAAATAAACGCGGTGGTGATGTTTTGCGAACCGGCGTAAAGTTTGAGGACGGAGAAGTCGCAGCGGAACAAAGCGTTCATCATGTCCCGCACTGCGCCCTGCAGGCTGCCCGCATCCCCGGGGTACAGAGCCTGCCATATGTGCCACATGGGCTCGTATAGATAAAATACATCGGGGTGCTGGTTGAACAGCTCCCCTAGAAACGAGGAGCCCGTCCTCCAGGTGGCATGCAAGTAGATATGTGTCCGAGACTGGCTGCGATTGACGACATGCTCCGTGTCTACGCTGCCGTTAAATTTATAACCATTATCCCAGAGCAGCGCAACTGTGTTTTCCAAGTCTGGGCATCTGGACTGTTGCTGCAGCAGTCCATGTTTCGCGCGATGAACGGATTTATCCCGATAATCCAACACATACGGGATTAGCAGAAGTAAACCTGAATATGCAAGTATCAAAATCAAGTACTTCTTGTGTATCCTCCTCTTCATTTCCTCTCGGTGTGAGGGGGCTGGCCGGCGTACTGTGTGACGGAATATACCCAGGCGTTTTGAATAGCACTGTGACCGCTACAGTAAATTTTGTGTGTATGTGAGTGCGCGAGAGAGACAACAACGAGTGTGTGAGGATGCATTAGCCACGCCCCTTTAAAGTCAAACGAATCAGATTGTTCCTCCCTCAAGTCCTCATATTCAAATATTGCTCGGTATCATAATTACCTTAAACGGATTCAATGCAGTAACCGATAAATCGTTTTTTTATCAATGGCTTTGGTAATGCATGATGTAGTGTGAGAGGTCGTAAATCTTACAGAGCCATTTGAAAGAAAGAGGACCCAATAGTTACCGCCTGCTGTAACCGAGCGCAATGAATTATGGGAGTATAGTTTAAAAATACTGTCCCCGCTTTTGATAAAAGGATTTTGGGCATTATTATTACCTTTTGTGTTGGAAAATGTTATATTTATTTTTTTCAAAGTAAAACTAAGCGGTTAAATGCTTTCTAAAAGGAGATTGATGCCGCGCATGCGTATCTCATCTTGTTTGTTACGTGCAATTTTAGCGCTATTGGATGAATCGAGAGTAGCTACCACTAAAACTTCCCTGCTTTCCGCTACAATGGTGCTATGAAGGATTTTCTCGTGTTCTTTAGCTCGCAACCTCCCGGACATAGAGTCAATTCAACCGAGAGCCTGTTATATAACATCAAGCTGACAGATACACTACTGTCAACATCAGCATGGCACAATGGAGCACCTTCGAAAAGGAGACGGAGAGAGAGATGAAGAAATTGATCAGATGTATCAGCGGTCTTGAGGATGAGGAAGACCAGAATACTCAGCTGGCATTAAAATTTGCTTGGTCGAATTTCAGGTGAGATTGACATTGACGGGATTCTGAGCTAGCTTGCCAGTTGCTAACTCGTAACCCAACGTTAGGTATACGTTTAAATGACGATGCTAGCAATAGTGTATTTTCTTGTCAGGTTCCATCGATACCTGGACGTGGACAGCCATAAAGTCCAACGAAGTATACGTGGGTGAGTGTGTCTGCATGAAGATTTACACCATGGATACAGTATGAATGGAAAGATGATCACATGAGACAAACACGGAGAGTAATCCCCAAAAGTTGATCTCTTTGATTTTGCCATTCGGGAGAACCCACTTATGAATACTCTATATGAATACTGTAGATTACAATCATGCCTAATTTGGCGTGTTTTTACAGAATCTATGAAAAGCTCATGGTCCACTCAGAAGTGAGTAAAGCTGAAAGCTGGATGAGGCTGACTGACGAGTTCCTGAGCTCCCCTATTTCTGATACAAATGGAACAAAGGTATGGTACAGAAGACGAGCTTGAGAGAGATAATGAGAGATCATTTTCTCAATGTCATGTTTATTTGGGCAAACCACAGTGTCCTATTATAAATGTTGAGTCTTTAATTTGAAATTCTGTTTGCATGCAGGAAAAATGTTCCTTTTTTGTTTTTGCAGACAGATGAGCACTACAGCATACTGTCGCTGCTCCTGTGTTTATCCGGCTCCCCCTCCAACACAAACTTTACAGAGAGACCAAGGGTGAAGGAGGCTGGTGAGTTCATGTGTAATGTTGCTGAATCATGCCATCAATTCCCCTGTAAATTGTATCATCATCATCTCTTTAAATGTTGCCCCTGTAGTACCAGAGGACAGCTTTGACTGGGCTAAATATCTAATAGAGGGTGAGGACATAGACAACGGCCCATACCCAGATACCCCTGTGAGTAATTCCTAACCAATCGTTCCAGATATAAACCAATTCCCTTCTGTCCGCCAATCTCTGTGTAACCATCTTATATCATCCCCTCCAACATGAATGACCAATGTACCTGCAACTGAATAAAACTAAAGTAAATCTATTATATGGCATATACTTATTAAATAGTAACACAGAGTTAGGGAGTCACTCAAGTATGCGCTGAACATCCCCACAAAATCCTGAGACACGGTCTAGCTAGCCATTATAACTGAAACGCGTACAGTGCCGTGGATTTTAGGAGCTATAAAGCTTTGGTAAATCCATCAGACATAATATAATTCTATAGGACCTGATGTGAAGGATTTGGATATTTATCAGAATCTCAAGTGGTGGGGATGTATTTTAGGATTGGTCTGAGGAGGAGAGCGAGGATGAAGACAACCAGCAACCAATTAGCAGGGAGGACTCTGGCATCCAGTTGGATAGAACCCCCCAGGAAGATAAGGACAACACTAACAAGACAGTTCAAGTCACATGGACGGGTATGAACCAATCACACACCTTAAATAACTACTTAATACAAAAATAAATTAATGAAAGTATAAATTCAAACAATGAACGCCTGTATGATCATGTAGTCATGTGAAACTGAGACAGAACCAAAGCAAGTGTCTGTGAATTCAGTCTTTCTCAATGGTAAAAGTGGTTTTGAATGCGAAGTAATTACAATTTGTATCATTCCAGTAGGTGAGCCTGATGCCCGGGCTTGGCTTGAACAGCATGTAGTGACGCCATACTGGTTGGCTCACGCTCCTCGCTTTCCTCACAGCTTGCATTTACACTCTAACTTGCTTAATGTGTGGTAAGACTCCCCCTTTTGTAATGGCCTTAACTTTACAGTAAAGTAAGAATGCACTTACTGTATTGGGGTTACTTTGTGGAAAAATATACAAAATGTTGACGTTGGGTATGTCATAATACATAATATGATAAGTGTTAAACCATAATCTCAAAAAGAATTACATCAATTATTTTGTTGATTAGTCGTTTAGTCTATAAAGCAAAAATAAATAAGGAAAAAAGATTCCCAGAGCTGGAGGTTTTGTCCAAGCAACCACAAAACACCTATTTATTAGGGATGATATACTATTCAGATATAATGATATAAAATAAATAAAAGAAGCAAATCTTCAACCTGGAGAAGCTGCAACTGACAAATGTTTGACACCCACATGTGTTATAAATATATTTTTTTTTTTTCAGGGATGTCTTTTTGAAAATAATTAAAAAGCACCATGCTACTAAACATTCAATGTGATTTTGAAACCTAAAGAAAATTGAAATATGACAATATTATAATTCAATAATGAAGTCAGAAAATAGTATTTTACCGATGCCAATGATTTGTTTTAAACAATTTCTAAAAAGCTAAGATGAATCTTCAGACACTAGGAGGGCTGGAAAGCGTAGCATTTACTGAGTTGAAACGATTGAAAAAGTTCAATTGTTTATTCCAGTTTCTCTTCACAGGGATCAGCACTTGTATAACACAGATCCATTGTATCTGCCAGAAGAAAAAGCCTTTGTCACAGAGACCCAAGTTATACGGGAGACACTGTGGTAAGAAATGAGAATGGAATGAGTCTCTGATGTGAGACTGCTCATTGTACAAACTGAGAAATGTTTTGGCTACTGTCTCAACATGTATTGTATTATAATCGGTTAAATCCATATATATTTAACTTCTAACTTCTTCTATCTCTACTATCCTTTTTGGATAATTAATAAGAAAATCTGATCCTCATCTTAACATTATGTTGTGTTGCACACATGAGCTGCATCCTACGGCATTTTTATTGCAGGCTTCTATCTGGGGTTAAGAAACACTTCATATTCCAGCATCACGATGGAAAAGTGTGTGTAAGGAATAATGTGGTTGTAACTCATCTGACCAGTGTAAGTTAGACCTCTTGATAATCTACAAGTATTCTATTTTAATAAACATGCTTCGCTGTAAGTAAATATTCTTTTGCCCCTCTGTGCTGCAGAACTGTCTGCGCTCTCTGCTGGAGCATATCGCTGGATACGGGCAGGCGGTGTTCAGGCTGCAGAAGTTCATTGATGAGGTAACTGGGTACAGCACTGAGCCGTGCCCACCTGGCTCTAGTTCCTCCTACACTCACAAGAAGGGATCTGATCCTCCCTTCAGGACCTATCAGGCCTTTGTCTGGGCCCTCAACAAGTACTTTACCAGTTTCAAAGAGGAGCTGACCACCATTGAGAGAGGGCTCATATGCAAAGGCAAGTATTTTTATGGGATTGAAGTCATTGGTTAAACCTTGACAGGCAACTATAACACAACATTCCCAGCAATACCTGAAGATAAGGCTGCACAGCATGGGTAAACTGATGAAATTAAATAAGTAAATTTGACTAAAAGAGATATATTGTATCGTGTCCGCGATGCCAAAATGGGTTGCCAAATATACATGGGCGGCCTTTGATAAACCTAGGTAGCCTGCCCAAGTGACCCTGGAGCATATTGGGGGATATACAGTACATGAGGATTTATGTTCCATAAACTGCATGAATCTGGAATGTAATGTGTATTACCTTCTGTGTAATTAATCGTACAATTAGTCTTTTTCAAAAAAATAATTTTGACTTGTCTCTGTATGAAAAACACTGGTGTAAATAATAAAAGTGAATAACGGCAAAATTCTATTAAGCTGCCTCATTTCAAGGCCCTGGTATTGTACATGCTGGTTCACACATGCCACATATCACTTACTGGGAAAGTTATATTTAACAGAGCCATCCATGTTATTAATAACACCTGTGGTTAATGGCTGTGACAAGGAGCTCCATTCCTCAAGGACAGGTCTGGGCATATGCTATTTTTTTAATATAAACATTACGTTTGTGAGTTGAGCTCCTGTGCTCTACATTCATGATGCTTGTTAATGGTCGACAAAAAATTCAATTACTTCCTCACTACCTGCAATAGGTAACTCTTTCTAATGTAGGTTAGCATGATTATTGCTAAGAGCTGAATATCTCACTGGAATGTCATATTTGCTCGCTTGAGCTGACATCTGTCTATCAAGGTGAGAAGTTAAAGTAAAGAATATTTGAAAATGTGACGTCCATTTCCCAATTTTCTAAGACTCTTGAGGGTTTCATCTGTTATGTGTTGGTTTGATGAGTTGTCCTCTTTTGCAGATGAGACAGTGACTCTGTCTGCAGTCCTGGAGCGGCTCAGTCCTCACCTGGCACAGATCAAAGTGCTTCACAAAGTCTTTTGTACTGGAGTGGCTGAAGTTCCGCCGGAGACCCCGAATGTTTTGCGGGCGTCCCACTTGCTCAACACGCTTTATAAGGCCATAATTGAGTATGACAGCGTTGGGGAAGCTTCAGAGCAAACAGTGGGTTTAGTCCGGAGTGTTAAGCTCATTGAATTCAACACATTAGACAGAGTTCATGGGTCTTCAGGAAACTATAAGTTATGGCTGATCATGTCATCTTTTCTTGCTAGGTGGCATTATTATTTTCGCTATGGACGGAGACAGTTAGACCGTATTTAGAGATTGTGGATGAATGGATTGTTCACGGCCACCTGTTTGACCCTGCCAAAGAGTTCATCATCCAAAGGTATGAAGCAGAAACTGTTGAGCAAGAATCTTACAACCTCTCTTTCAACATGACTAATGTCGGGATACCGCCAGGGCTGGTGGCAGATTGTTCCCTCTGTTTTGTTCTGTCCTCTGCATGGATTCATACTCAGACAGAAGCTTTTCAGAGACTGAGCATTTAATCTGCCTGAATTTGCTAATTTAGATGATTTTTGTGTTTCTATCAGGCTGGCGTATTTTAATGGTTTCTGTTTTTTGTTACTTTCGACTATGGGGTTGTCGCTTACAGTCAAAGTCCACAGTTAATTCCATGGGGACCGGTTGATATCTGGCCTGGTGCTAGTGGGTAACATGCTGATATGGTGATGTGGTATATGATAGGGAATCTGCCAGGGTGATGTTTTGAAAGTTGATGATATATGCTGCTTGTGTGTCTGACTTCCTTCCTCGCTCGATCTGTTCGGAGCAAAATAGACTGCGTTCACTTTTTAGCAGAACAGAGAGGAGAGATACTATAATTGTCTTGAGTTGGCATAATCGTGTCGCAGACAGACCTGTTGCTGCAAGCTGCAAGGTTTTGCAACTGCACTTGACATGAGTATTTGAGTGGGTGAATTTCAAACCACTTACTTTTCCATTGTTCAGGAACAAGGATGTCCCAGTGAACCACAGGGACTTCTGGTACGCCACCTACACTCTGTACAGTGTGTCAGAAACTGTGGAGAACGAGGAAAAATTGAACGATGCAGCCAGTGGGAGCTCAGGAGGGGATCAGGGTTCTAGCAATAGGCAGCTCACAATGGTGTCCTTCCTCAAGCCTGTCCTCAAGCAAATCATCATGGCTGGGAAGTCCATGCAGCTGCTCAAAAATCTAGACTGTAAAAAAGCAGAGAAGTCAGAGAAATCCGCCAGAGGTCAGTGTTTCAAATGCTACTTTACTACTTCTGTCCACTTTAAATATACAACTTATAGGAATACAAATAAGCTATTGGTCTGTCTCATAATGCAATAAAACGTTTTACGTCAAAAGATGATAGTTGGCCAACTTTCTAGTAACATGATGCCCACTATTGGTTTGGAGTGGTAAATATAAGATGCTAGCTTGCTAAGATTCTTACAGCTTGTACATTTAAACATTTTTAAGTTTAAGGATTTTTTTTTTAAAAAATGGGCTGAAGCGAGCAGAGTTGCCACATTCTCTTTTAAACATTATATTTTCAAGATGCAGAGAGGAAGAGTTTATACACACTGTTTCTGGAGTCAGTGCAGTCCCGCCTCCGCAGCCAAGAGGGATCTCCGACCGACCCAGCAACTGAAGAACAGGCAACCAAGAGGAGCCTCATAAAGATGCAGTCCATCATAGCTCAGCATCTGGAGATTGATGACGTTCATGATCCATTGCTGGCGATCAACTTTGCCAGGTAAGCAGTAACCACACGATTCAAATGACTGAGTACCAGCTACTAAGTACTGGCATGACACTAGATGAGTGCCTGAAATACTAGTTTAAAATTTTGACGGTCTACAACGTAGGACAAATCTTTGAAGGCCTTGTGCTCCTTCAGATTGCACAAAGCCTTATTTTCTCCTTACAGGCTACACTGCTTGAATGCCCTCCAAAAATAATAGGTATGCAGAGGTGTTTGAGTTATGCATGTAGATAAAATGGAGCATAAGCATCTCATTAGCATGATTGTAGCACCATAAGTGAGCGTCCACCCATGGATATCAACTTTATATGGTGATAGAACTAAATATTGATGCATCGTGAAATGGTTTAAAGGTACATCAAAAAATACATTTATTATCCATACATTTTTGTTTGTTGCACGAATCCCCGTTGTCTTATATGCCTTTTTTCAGCTGGTGGTTTCATAATCTCCAAAAAATTACTTTCCAAAGAAGATACGATTTCAAAGGGATTGTATTTTTGCTGGTGTTGATTAGGTGAATTAAGAGAACAAGAGAGTTTGGAAATCTAAAATAGGAGTGTCCTGTGCTTTCCTTCAGGCTCTACTTGGAGCAGAGTGACTTCCATGAGCGCTTCTCTGGCGGTGATTTCATCGTGGAACGCTCATCTCAGTCTGTCACCTGCCAGACATTTGAGCTCACCCTGCGGTCCTGCCTCTACCCACATATCAAGAGAAGGTACATCGAGTGCTGTGGGAACCTGATGAAGACGCTGAAAAAAGACTACAAGTATGCATCACTGTTGGCAATTACATGGGGCAGTTAATTGTTTTTTGTTGGTGCATGTTAACATTATAGTTTGTTGATGTCTCCAAAGGCTGCTTGAATACCTCCAAGCCATGAGGAATTACTTCCTGCTGGAAGCAGGAGACACCATGTACGACTTTTACACAGCCATCTTTGACAAGGTGCAGGAGAAGGAGAGCTGGCAGCAGCTGTCTTTCCTCAACGTGCAGTTACAGGAGGCAGTTGGACAGCGCTACCCTGAGGACAGTAGCAGGTAGGGCATGTATAACGCATGCAAATTATTTGTAGAAGATTATTAGTCATAAGACATTGTCTAATTATATAATTTAAATGTTAACATTTCCTGTTATATCATATTTTCTTAGATTATCAATCTTCTTAGAGACTATCGACCCCACCAGAAAAAAACATCCTGTAAATCATCTAGAAGTACTTACCCTCGGCTACAAGGTAGGTAACATGAATGTGTTTGTTTAGATTGTATCAATATACATTTTTTCAATTGCAAGCTAATGTTTACTGTGTTTTCTACAGGTTCCCTGGCCTGTTGACATTGTGATCAGCTCAGAGTGTCAGAAGATCTACAATCAGGTGTTTCTGCTCCTTCTTCAAATCAAATGGGCCAAATACAGCTTGGACACACTTCGATTCAGTGGTATGAGTTAGCATGGCATGAAAATGATGTGATATGTATACAAACCAAAACTGGTTTTGATCATGCATCAATACCTTCAGTACATGAAAAATCTCCCCTTTAAATTTTATAGACTACCATTTAACCAAATTAAATATTTCTCCTCTGCCAATTACAATATTAATTACAGGTTACATTAATTACACCTCATTCATTCTGATCAGTCATTTGTTCTGATTTGTGTGTGTAATTGTGTAATTCTCATAGATTTCACAGGTTTTACAAAGAAACTGGATGGAACATTGGCTGAGGAAGTGAAAGTCAAAGAGCCCATAAATCAGCAGATTCATCGGATGTGTCTGTTGCGGGTCAAACTGATGCACTTTGTCAACAGCCTCCACAACTACATCATGACCAGGGTGAGACTACTTTTCCACTGCAGAGATTGTTACAAATTGAACTCATCACATTAGTGATGACTCTGTTTAATTTAGGTGTCAAAGTAAATCGTTCTATGAAGCCAAGATGCTGCGAATTGGAGCCCCACAAGTGTGACACTTTAATGGAGAAATCATTGATGATATTAATTAAGCCTAGACCCCACAAATCAATGGTGCTGTGAAAGTCAATACGAGTGGCAACAGACCTTTTTCATAGCAGACTTTTTGACTTGTACGCTATGAGGCAGAAAACATTCAACAAACCACTTGAATAGGGACTCATTCCTTCTAAATGACACTTACTTATTTTAATATAATCCTTTATCCGTCTATGTTGCATGTCAGATTCTGCACAGCACAGGACTGGAGTTTCAGCACCAAGTGCAGGAAGCAAAAGACCTGGACCAGCTGATTAAGATCCATTACAGATATTTGGCAACTATTCATGACCGCTGCTTATTAAGAGAGAAGGTAAACACTTCACGTATCTGTGAAATCTTTTTATCCTATATTCTTGTCACATGTGTTCACCGTTCAGATGAGGCCAACAGTCTGCCTTTTACAACTGCTCATTGATCTATTGTTGTCCTTTTACTCTCATGTTTCCTCAGGTCAGTTTTGTGAAGGAGGCGATAATGAAGGTTCTTAATCTAGTCCTCATCTTCTCAGACCGATGGCAAGCTGGATTTGGAGCCTGGAAGTAAGATTTCTCATGCAAAAAGAAAAGAAATACAAATAACTTTGTAGTAGTTTGTTTTGTACTGGTCGAGTTACAATAATGTCCACGCACATTGCATACAGTATAATGTCAGTATATTTATGAAGTTATTTTAAGATATCAATGTATGTATATATTCCAAACAATTTAATAAATGTCTCAGAATAAAAAGCCACCAGCCATTTATCATGACTGTGCTACTGTAGCTTTTTAAACACCTTTTAGTGATAATATTGTGTATTTTTTGGTTTCAGGATTGAGTCCATTGACAAAATGGAGTCAGATTTCAAAAACTGTCACATGTTCCTTGTGACAATACTCAACAAGGCTGTATGTCGTGGGTCCTTTCCTCATTGTAAGTAAAACACTGATACTTGGTTGAGTTTATAGACTTTTTATTTTCATGTTAGATCTAATTAGTTGTTTTTTTTCTTTTGTGTAGTGGAGTCTCTTGCGCTCTCTCTGATGGCAGGGTTCGAACAGTGCTGAGGAGCCATGGTTATATATTTGCAGTGAATTGACTAACCTGCACTGTTTGCCTCTTGTTCACAACTGTATTTTCTACAACTGCTGCCATTGTGATGTGATGTCCCTGTCTGATCAAACTGTTGGAGACGGACCGGGAGGAGATGTCTTTGGAGGACAATCTGTACATAACACAGGCTGCTTGTGAACATGCTGCTTACACATCAACATATCAGTTAACTGAATATATTGTTAAAATTACTTTTGTAAAGATGTTTTAATGAGCTGTCATGTTATATTTGAAGCACAATAAATCTTGCATAAGCCGTGTTTAATATTTTACATAATTCATCCTTGCAGACGAGACAGCTTAACTTCTAATAGGATGCAGCCAGAAGTTGGGAGCAAGGGAATGTATATAGGATCACCAATAATATCTGTTTAGAGTATTGAACCATCTTTGTGCTGATCACAGACAAAGAGGGATGACTTCTTACATCTGAAGCAAAAATAGAGGCCCAATGTGCAGAACACTGCAGTGTAATCTTCAACAGACCACCACCAGTAGTAGAGGCGTATACACATAAATCAAAGATCAACCTTGGTGTTGATATCAAACGGGGGGTTTTCTTCTAACACTGCACAATCAAGCTCCTGTTCATTCTAAATACAGAGCTGTTCAAGGCAGACCCAGAACAGCCTTTACAGCACTCCAGCCACTCTTCACAGCTATGGGGGAGGAGTGAAATTTTATTTCTTAACCCTTATGTTATGTTAAGGGTCAATTTGACCCGTTTCAGTTTTTGAGTTGACCAAAGTACTAGTTAACTTTTGATTTTCTTCCTGAAATTTGATGACTTTTCCTCATTTAGGGTCATAAACTGGGGTTGTAATATCTGAACACTCTGATTTGTTGTGGGGGGGTCTGTGCACGAAGATGATGTTGCGGGTCATTTTGACCCGGACACTTTAATGTGGGTAGGTAGCTGTTCAGACCCAAAATAAACGTGTCTCTTTGATGCACTTTATTTTGATTGCATTAGTTTACATATTGACTGGCTCTAAATACCCATTAGAACCAGGTGGGTGTGTGAATTAGGAGGAGGAGGAGCTTTCTCATGCTGGTCCTCGTCAGTGTTGTAATGCCATCTCTCTGAAACTAACTAAAAAATGAGCTCCAAATGTTTTACAACTGGAGAAGCTTGATCAGAGATTCTGGACTGTGGTAGTGATATAGAGGAAGAGGTTTCAGAGACAGAGGATCCTTCAGTGACGAGGACAATACTACTGACGATCCGGGTTGTGAATTTTCCTACGATGAAGATGATTCAGAGGACGATCCTGCCGTAGCCTCCATCAGATGAAACCAAGGATCGCAGCAATCCTCGACAGAAGTGACATGGGCATCTAAAGATGGAACCATAATGGTCAACATCACCACACCAAAGCCGAGGCAGACTGTCGTCTTCCAATGTCATCAGAACGACTCCAGGCCCTACAATCTACTGTTGATGATGTTCAATCAGCTCTTCATATCCCCACCAATAGAGAGATCATACTGGACATGACCAACTGGAGGAGAGTCCTGTATTCCAAGACAAATGGAAGCTACTGGATCAGATTGACGTGCATACATACATTATAATCTTGTGTACAAGTCAAGGGGAGAAGCAACTGCCAGTCTATAGAATGAAGACAGCAGAAAGCAACAACGTCTCTGGAGCATCTGAGAAGAATCAGGGGATGATGTGGTGCTGGAGATGAGTGAAGAGATGCAAGGTCATCACATCACATGTGACAATGTCTTCACATCCTACTGCCTTGGAGTTGATCTTCAAAGAGAATGCTGA
>CAAKHC010002924.1:0-10934 GCA_901007825.1 Macroramphosus scolopax | reverse complement strand
CAGAGTTGATGGCTGCAAACATGTCTCCCTTCTACTGAATTGGCCCTGTCAACCTCATAAAATGCAAGGACCAAGGTGTTTGTTTATCCCTTCTCCCTTCAACATGTAACTTTTAAGTCTTATCTGTTGTCAACTCTTACTAATTTCTGTAAGTAGGTTCCTATTCAAGCTCAATTAAACCCTTACATGGTTGACATTTAATGTCTTAACTTAGAGACGGTTCTGTTGCTGCTATGTTACGTCTACAGCTAGAGTGACAGACCGGGGAAAGAATGCAGGGCACTTGGATAATTAATCATACACCTGTTCGTACTTTGCCAATCACTATTCACACTTCACGATGACAGCACATGCCAACATGCCAATATGCCAAGCCTAACTAAAAATGCTAGTTTGCAACAATATGATCACAATCTTAATAGATCCCAGTATGATCTGGACTTAGTGGAAGCACTCAGGCAGATCTTTCCTGCTACATTTTGTGAAAAAGAGACAGAAAGATGACGTGAAAGAAAAACTGATTTGCATGCAAACACAGTGCATCAGCCTCTGTTTTAACAGCGGAATAAAGACTGCTGTGAATATGTGCGTGCATGTACTTACACACAAAAACACACACACAGAGATGCTCACACAACTTAATGGATATGAATAACCTGCCCAGACTACAGACAGCAGTGTTTGGGCTAGTAAAGATATCGAAACATGATGGAGACATATTCAATATATTTACTCTTAATATTCCAACCATATTTTCTCAATGACATTTTTAGTTTATCCGAACAAAGAATATTCTAAATGTGGCTTCCAGCAGCTTGAAACTACATTGACATTTAAAGTTTACTGTGACCTCTTCCAGTCCCCGACCTCATGCCAAAACACTACACCCTCAAAACAGACACCATATTAACTCTGGTTTGAATGCTACATTATAATTGGCTATAGATACATCTTTGATTAGTGACAAAAACGTTTTGCAGTTTAAAGTCAAAGCTCCAGCAGAACAGTAACATCGAAGGGTTAAAATTGTCTGAACTACTTAAAACAACATTTTGCAACCTCTTTCCCTTGTGGTACATTTATTTGTAGTAAGCAGAATGGCATTTTTCATTCCCACTTCCCACTCAGAGCACCTGTCATTGTACTACATAACTTGGGCTTAGGCTAGAAATCTCGAGCGAGGCTTATGTACTGCTTTATGGCAGTTCATCACACCACCAACTATTGGGTAAACTTGTAATTACTTTGGAAAAAATTGCCATTCCCCAACACACAACTTAGCCATTGGGCTCAGCGATCTATTATTCTAATTTCTTTACATATGTTACAGAAATATTCTTCATGCATTTCTTTCTTCCTGCGCTCTGATGATTATTGCATGCTGGAAGCTACTGGTCACATTGAATCAAAAAGTGGAAATCAGTACTTTCCAGGTAGAATACCCAAAGAGCAGACAGCACTGCTTATATTGTGAACGAAAGAGGAATACATCAATAGAGAAAAGAGTGAGATATCCCGTGGCTGCTGAATTATGTTGCCCAATCAAAATCATTCAAACAGTCAATGTAAATTGCTCTTTGACAAACAATTTTGTTTGTGTGTCTTTTCTAATCAAAACTAATTTCACTGTAGCGAGTACAAACATCCAAAAGAAGTACCTCTTGGTTGCTGAGCAGGTTAGGACATCCCCTCAACCAATCTCTTTAAATTACAGACACAAACAGGGCCATAATATAAGTAAGATGTAAGTAAGATGTGTGTTTGTCCCTGTGGAGGGAAAATAGACCATAAGGACTTCAGGATTCAATCCATATTTATACATTTCTTTTGTGTCTGCCTTCACACTTTCATTTGGTCAACTCACTGACTTAAAGGAACGAGCCTCATTTTTCAATTAGGCACTAGCCTAGGTTCATGCTTCACTGCTCCCTCATCACCATCATTTAATCAGCCCCAACCTTCCTCTCTTTCATGCTTATATGAAGGAGGATTGAAGGGGGGGACAGGGTGGTTGAGGTGGAGTAGAAAAAATAAACTATTATGATGGTTGCAGGAGGCAGACTGCTTGAGTCGTGCAGCAGGGCTGGCTGACCCAGTTGGGAGGCACATAGTCTCTGCAAGTAAGACACAGACGAAAGAGAAACTTTGCCACACATGACTAGATAATCATCCAAGTACTTTGATATTCAAGAGAGAGAGGAGAGCGAATTAGAAGAAAGGCATGGAAATCTCGCATAGGAAGCATGGAAGTTGAGATTTGAGGTTGAGCAAAGGAATGGAATAAGAGAAATAAGGAATAAGTGATAAGTGATGGAATGATAGCGCGCAAGGAATCCAGTAAGGCATGACGAGTTCTCTTCTATTCCCAGTAGATATTTTCAGAAGCTCAGCAAATGCTTCTAATTCCCTTTGTCTGTTAGCCTCCTTCTCTATAGCTACAGATTAAACATGAATAAAGAGTTTGCAAAGAGATGGAGAAGAGGAAGAGAGGACTAAGAAGAGAAAGAAGGAGTCTGGTGGTTGCCATGGTGATGAGGCAAGATTTTCCAGAGTGGTCTCGGCCATTACGCAGTGTGTTGGGGAGATGGACTGTGCAGCACTTAGGCTTATTGCAGTGTGGGCTGAAACAGACGAGATATCTAATATAGACGAGATGGGCTCACACCAAAATGGTGGATGGTAAGCACATTCCTAATAAAACGAGGCAGTTGGATACTGAGGTCCTACTGCCAAAAAGCTGAGCAGAGTAAAGCCAATCAGGCTAAGACGAAAAGACTTTTATCCCATTTGAGAAAATGGAAGGACATCCAGTTAGTAAAACCCACACATCAACACAAGCACACACACATGCCCCACAGTCAAATGTATCACACGTGCAAAAAAAACATTAACAGACATGTATCGATCCCCTCCCACAACAGCCAAATATAACCACTCTATTACTGCAAAGCCCAGAACAGTTGTTGTTTTTAGCTATGAAGTGGGCCATATGTAATAAGCGGGCACAACAAATGCTAAAGATAGGACAGTGTATTTTTAAACTGCACGCAATACTGGGGCATTAAGTGTGAGCATTCAACAAAGGAGTCTAAAAAACAGTTATCTCCACAAGAGATACGAATGTGTACAGTGGGAAAAAAGCAATCTAATCAAGAGCAGGCAGTCTAGAACACAAGACATTTTAACATTGAACGCACAGTGGAAACATGACAAAGCTGCATCACAGCTGTGGTGAAGTCAGGCTGCATTGTGGGTAATTCCCACCTACACACAGCTGCCATTCTTTACTCTAGAATAGCTTATGCAAACGTTAACTTTCCCTGAGGTAAACATTACACACATCACTTAAACTGGCACGGTGTTGTGAGAGGAGAAGAAACCAAAGCTGACAGCCAACACTATATGCAACCAGATAAATGGAAAATTATGGAAATAACAAAGTCGCACGCAAACAAACAGCATTTGACAGGCTGGTTATATTATAACTTGGTCCATTAAGGACTTTAGCAATGTTAATGTTAAGCTATCTACACTCAGTAATAGACAGTCCTTCTGCCAGACAATAAATGAGATTATGTAGAGTTCCATTATGCACATCTTCTTATGGTTTCCCATTACATTTTACTGCTATAAAACAGGGCGCAGTGTGCAGTTAGTAGAAAGCGAAAGTCTAGTCATGGGATAAATGATTTGAGAATATCTTTGGCACAAAAAATGAATGACAAATTGCTTAAACGAACAAAGTCCAGTAAGAATAGAGCAACGGGAATAGCAGTACTATCTGTGAGATATTACTGAAGGTTTAAATCCATGGCATCAAATAAGCAATGACAACTTCCAACATAACATTAATATCTTGGATTATGTACGATCTTTGTTGTTTACCTCTTCTCAAACTTGTTCCCCCGCTGACCAATACACACTGTTTCTAACTGTGAACTAATCAAAGCTATGTCTCTGTGCCAGTAGCTTCTGGTCAAGCCGCCTTTGGAAAAAAGAGGCACAAAGCAGTGTTTCAACTTCTGTGACATATTCCTGGTGTTTCTCTGCTTCCTGGGTAGTTTAATCGCGGAAAAAGTATTTGAACTTCACATTATTCCTGCCGACTGCAGGTATTAAACTGCCAGTGACTCAAAATAAGAGAAGAAATTGTATTATTGTGGATATTATCTGAGCAATGTTTAGATTAAAGATTTAATTCTTTAATCTCTTAACTAAATATTTAGTTTATTAGCTTATATTAGCTAATGCTATTCTTGAATATAACAAATGAAGGTTAGAGTACCATATTTCTTTAAAAACATATTTAGTATTTACTTTAATCAGCGTAGAATAAATTCAGCATTATGTATTAGGTTAGTTCAACTCTTTCATTCTGCTGATTTTAAGCCTCGGGTTGATTCCAATTATTATTGAGTTAAAACAACTCTCATATTCATTCATCTGGGTGTTTGTACCATTGAGCTCTGAGTCCGTTCTCCGTCCAAGCTCGTCAAATACAGAAGCTTTGTGTCATCTCTCAAAGATGCCAAAGGGTGCCTTGTGTGTTGGTAAAAGACACATGGGGAGAGAGAAAGTGTTGCTATTTGAAGAGCTGGGAGCATCATTATTCGATGTAGAGGGATGACAATCTGTTGGAGCTTTAGTGAGATTTTGGTGTCACAGAGAAGTCAGAAAGAACCAATGTTTCTCATGAGGAAATGTGTTTGAAAGAATAACGGCAGATAAAACTGATAAAATGACATTAAGAAAGGGGAAGATGAAGAACTGTGGTTTTACTGAAAGTTGGTCCAGTTGGTCCAGTGTCATGTGAAGTGAAAGACAGGTAATTATGGAAATACACAAGTGTTCCCTGGTGCTAAAGGGACCTGATATCCTTCAATCAGTCTCCTTGGTACAAAAGACACCACAGGGTTTAACATTAAGTCAGTTATACATAATTGACTTTGGTCATAGAGTGCATTTTTGTTTCCATTAGTGGAAAAAGAAAGGACCCAGTTGCCACCCAGTGGAGTTAGCAGTTTCTTTGTTCTCTGTCTTTGGTTTAATTTAGTCACGCGTTGTGGTCTTAGGTCTCCGGAGTTGCTTGATGTTGCTCCATTGAGTCACGTCCCCATCCACAATATCTCAAAAAGACTGACAAACCCCTGTCAGGTAATTAGCCTAATTAGTCACATACGCTTGTATTTCCTTCCCCTCCCTAGGCTCGCCTTCCCTGCTACATGGGTTTCAAGAGTGCAGTCATTAATATCATTCCGCCATGGGTCATAAAGCATTTCATGTCACCAAGAAGTCCTGGCCTGGGAAGGAAGAGATGATAACCTAGCCGGATAAAATGGATTTACATAAAACCATCCGATGATTTCTCTTAGTTCAATGCGCACTGCTAATTTTGTTCTGGAACGTCAGTGATGTTCCCCTTCGCAATATTTCGTTTTTTTCCCTCTTTTCTCTCCTGCTGTTTAACGGGGTATGAGAGCTTTGGCTCAGAATTTAAGAAATAAAAAGAGGTGAGGATGTAAACTCTGGGAGAGATACCTCCAAGTACAAAAGAACAAGTTGCTGACGTGAGAACTACGATGCAGAAATATATTACAGATGATTGAACCTCATTATGAATCACTAGGATAAAATGTAACGCAATTATATTAGTTCCTTATGGATCACAAATGAAGTTACGTTACCTTCATAGGCAGCTTTGAATCCCTGTCCGCTCACTGCGTAGTCAGACAACAGCCACAAGGTGAGCCTGGAGCCTGTACTCACAATTGGTGATGGCAGCTGGAACCCCGTTAGCCTGAGAACAAGTGGAGAGAAGGACAATAACAGTCAGTCAAGAAAAAAAAAGATCCAATCAACAGCACAGTTGGTTGCAAGGTCAGGTATGAAGCCTGCTTTCATCAAACCAGCTGTTCCCTCAGGCACTCAAGGATAACTTTTTGTATAACGAGGTTCTGAATCATCCACAAATTATTAAAATGCCACGACCTCAACAGGACAGTAAACCGCAACCGATTTCTCACCATTAGAGAAGACAAAGTAACTGCAGTCATGTGTCCACAGTGAATCAGAAGCACAGCAGCCCGTGTTAGATTGAACAAACATTCAAACAGACAAACAGACATAAAACTGTCAAGCCAAAAGTCAACAAACAACACCTAATAACAAAACTTTAATTTGCAGCTGGAACATTAATATGCTTGCTATTTGTAGCGGTGATGCACATCTCTACGTGTCTCAGTCTGAAGGTAATGTTATCAGTAAGTTCTGGTTTTGGTTCGGTCAGTTTAACATACTTTTTAAATATACTTCTGAAAACAGGTGTTCACTTAACCATTTAGCACATTAGTATGTTGGCCTTTTCCCTTCGACCCATATTTATCAACAATTAGATCAAGATCATTGGCATATCAGCCAAACCTGTCAAACCTGGCAACAACAACAGCCCATGTTCCAAAAATGTTGTTGGATAGCGATTTTACAAAGCTAAATCAGGAGAGACAGCAGGCTCGTAGGGCGGGAGCGAACAAGAGGTTCTGACTCAGACATAAACTATGACTAAAACACAACATGCTTGAAGGTTTCGATAATAATTCAGTTTCTTATGAGCGGTTGGTGCTTTTGAGCACAGACAAGTCACACAGTACCCGTGGTTGTTACTCGACAGGGAAAGCTAAGCTGTGTGTGTATTGTATGCAATCTGGCCGGTTCATTGCTGTCAGCCCTAAACGTAATACTGTCTGAACACAGTGTAAGATTAAAATTGTTATAATATTCATGATTTATTGTACACATTTAAATGCATCACGGCAAAAATGTGATATGCAAATTAAGACAACTATTCATCATCATGAAAGGACATTGATGAATGCCTTGCCTTACAGAGACAAGGGGTGAGGTTGGCTAGCAATGGAAAAGTTAGTTTAGAGTCCTACAAATGACTAAAAAGTAGAAGATCTAAAGTAATCTCAACTGTGTAAGACATGTTAAAGCTAAATAAAATGGAATTTGTGTCAATTGTGATCAGTTTTGTCTAACCATATGTTCAGCCTTTTCTTGCATGTTAAGGTACTTGTTTTCTGGGTGTTCCTATTTTCTTTATTTAATTTCGTTTTTTCAGAAACAAATAGTGCAACTACAAGATTATTCTTCTGATTTCACAGTCCAGAGCGCCGTTATTTACCACAAGGAAAAATTGATCAGTAATATCTGAGCAGGTACTGGTTACATGAAGGTAGTGTGGAGAACAAAGAGGAAGAATAAATTTGGCATGAATGCAATCTGAAATTGATAATCACACCAGAAACTTAAACTGGAAAATGAAATAGGAGCTCTTGGCATAACTTTCCGCTGGCCAGAAACTTTGGCTGATGCCTTCAGAGACTATTACAACTAACATGTTCTGAGATTGAAGACTGAAGGACTGAGATTGAAGGCGTAGGTGGTATCAGTGTATAAAGGAATACTAGGGAATTCAGGGGTTTGTATTTAGAATTTTGTTTCTAAATGCAATCATTACAGTTAAACATAATACCCTCCTTTTTATATTACTATATTTCTATTTTAAAGAAATACAGCAGAGAATTTAACCAAAAGAATAATTAATTAGATGTACAAAAATTACTCCTGACTGCTCTTTTCTTCTCTGTAGGTAGTAGCTAATTAATTAAAAATGACTAGCTATGAAATCACTAAGATATTTCTGTATATAACTTGATTCTCTTGAGATGACTTCTTCAACCTAAAAAAGCAGTTTAATAGCTACAAATTCAACTGCCAGTCTGCCTCCACCACCCACCCAACAATTTCATCAGGTTCTTCAGCAAGAAATGATTCATTATTCTGCAGGCCGTCAGTATTTAAACCCAGCAAGACTTGTCAAAGTAGGCTAATTGCATATTAGATACACAGCATTGTCGGCTGGAGAATGTCATACATGCTACAATAACTTCTATCACCAGCAGCTCAGCTCAGCTATGATGGTTTACTGTATATCCGAGTAAAAAGCCGGGATAGCAAAGGTATTTAAAAGTAGATACTGCCCAAACTTACGCTGCTCTAACCTGTAATTTGCCATATGACAAAGCCATTTCAAACAGCACCCGTCTTAGTCATTATTAGCCTCGATATAATTACAAGCGTACCGTCAACTAGTGACCGTCACGTCACCAGCTGTAGCCAATTAGCATTTAGAATTTGGCTGTTTAGCCACACAAACTTCAAAATAACCGTGGATGTTGTCTGGTCATGTCGTCAACATGGTATATGCTTAACAAGCTCAGTCAACGGTCTCATATTTGGCTGTGCCAACATTTAAAGTTAGCACACAATGGTTGCTGCTAGCTAACTGTCCGTAGCTTCGCCCCGCTATCTCGCTCATCTGCTGCGAGGAACATTATTCCCTACTTTTCCAAGTTAAAAAATGGCGTTGTAACAGTTTCAGGGTGTCAGTTAAAAGTTACCTCTGAATTAGCAGCGCAGCAGGAGCTTCTGACAGAGGGCAGGTTCATGTCCTTTCCGTCTCTGTAGCTGAGTAGTTCAGCAGCCAAGATAAGACTGACATCTGTTAACGGGATCTTCTTGATACAGTTATCGTAAAGTAGTTTGTCATTTATGACAGTGAATAAATGAGACATTGACCACCACTTAGTTGTGGAAAGTCACTTGCTATGTGCCTTCTAGTGGTATGAACGTAAAGTGGATTATATGACGGAATTCTCACAAAGGGCAAAGTTTGTGCTGTTTTCAATTAAACATGGTAATAAATAAAATATATGTTTCTTTAACTGTGTTCTAATGAATTTTAAAATAATATATATATTCTCCGTTGTATACATAGCGGGTAAAATATAATTAATGGTTCAACGAAAAAAAAGAAAAGCAATAGATATTTGTAATTTTCCATGCTTTAGAATAAACAAGTGAACTTTTTATCAAGTCAATCCTGATACTCAGACTCAGAATTGTGGGGACATTTAACTGAGTAGTGTCATAAGAAGTTTGGCCACTAAAAGCTCTGACGGAGAGACGAGGTACTAAAGGGAGCAGTTCTAAAGTTACGTTTGACGCTAGTCATATAGTTTTGAGTAAGGAGCCTTTTCTTATTACAACTATTACGTCCGGCAACATGCCAGCAGCATACCGGCAGGACTCGAAACACATATACTGTGCAGGCCTGTTAATAAAACAACAGGTCTCCACTGTTGAGGGTGTGTGTGTGTGTATGTGTGCGCACTATAGATCGATGATTTACTGATTTTAATAAAGGACAATGTTGCTCACCTTACTTTCAGCTCATCCTTGAAACTTCCCTCCCCAAGTGCCACTTTCATTTTCCTTTTATGTTCCAACATTCAGTCTTTCACTACGTGATACCGCTCTTTACAATCTCCTTACATCCCTCTGTTTTATCTCTCGGTGTAAAGAGTGGCCTCAGTTTTTCACTTAATCCTTAAGTACCAGATTGAAGGTGAGGAAAAAACTGCAGAACACCAGTGAGGATGAGATGAATTGGACCCAAAGGTGGAGATGATGCATGATTTCATTCCTCTGTGAGATTGTCACGGTAGGATATCAGTTAAACGATGGGACACATGTTCATGCAAATAGCCCCTTCGCTGACCGC
Source organism: Macroramphosus scolopax (assembly GCA_901007825.1). Classification (NCBI taxonomy): domain Eukaryota; kingdom Metazoa; phylum Chordata; class Actinopteri; order Syngnathiformes; family Centriscidae; genus Macroramphosus; species Macroramphosus scolopax. The sequence goes on along the minus strand of CAAKHC010002924.1, from coordinate 1,309 downwards.
AAATTGAGTTGGAAGGCAGCCACCTTGATTAAGCAGCGCACTGCAGGGAGGAGGGGGTTGATAGAGGGGGTGACGGAGCCCCCCTCCATCATACAAACTGGGAGAGATTCTTGCCACATCCAAATGCGCAAGATCACCTGGCATACAGCAGATACAACCCTGAATCACTTTTCCAAGCGAAGAGAAAACAAAATGGATGCATTTTGAATACACACAGGGACCAGCTTGACGTAAGGCGGCAGATTAAATATTGCAATGTAATATGGGCTGTGGCAATCTGAGGAGTGCAGCCGGCATTGTGGAAAAACCCAGCTGGGGGATTGTCTGTTATCAAGGAAGTGATGTGAGATATGATTGCAACTGAGTTATACAAAAGAATGGGTTGGCAGCACAGGTGTCTCAAGTGAGCGGCAAATTGATGGCGGGAGGACAAAAGAGAGTGAGGAAGAGAGGGAGAGATAAAGAGGGAAGTTAAGAAAAGCAGCCTAGTTATGGGAAATCAGTGGCTGCGCTTACTGTATGGGAAGCTGACTAATCCGTCCTCTGTGGAGAAAAATAGGTGTCTGTGTGCATACGTGCATACACACTCAACAGTATGTGTGTGTTTGCATAAGCACATGTGTGCGTGTGTGCGTGTGTGTGTGTGTGTGCATGGAAAGAGCAGAGGTCTATTAAGAGGGCTTTCCACCTGACTAGCTTCAGCATCATCTCAATGAAGAGCCTCTGCTTCCAATTATCCCTCCTCTGCCCACGGGGACGAGGGAGGACAGACAGACGGAGAGGGAGATGGACAGAATGAGTGTGCAGAAAGATCTGTGTGGGAAAGACTGGGGAGATTGTAATGAGATGGCGGTGTTGAATCGCAGGCTAAGGGAGGGCAGAGTATGAAAAGCAGGGAGGTGAGAGCGTGATCAGTGTGCAGGAATGTAAAACCTCAAACAGTGAGCCTGAATTTGCTAAGGATGAGTCACTCACAAAGAAACTCCTTCATTAGGCTTTACAGCTCTTCCAGGTTTCATGCTCACACACTCGAACACACACATGCGGTTTTATGCATTTGGAAATTTCTGTCTGTGTGTGTGTGTGTGTCTGTGTGTGTGTGCAAGTGTGTTTGTGATCAAACCCTCCAAATATATGCATGTTTACTGCTGTAAACAGACAGAGACTAAATCAGGTCATTCGTCCTTTAATCGCATCACTCAGTCAGTGTGTGTGTGTGTGCGTGTGTGTGTGTGTGTGTGTGTGTGTGTGTGTGTGTGTGTGTGTGTGTGTGTTTGTGTATTCTCAGGGTGGATGAAAAGCACAGTGC
>CAAKHC010002923.1:2182-14533 GCA_901007825.1 Macroramphosus scolopax | reverse complement strand
ACAGCCGGCCCGAAAAGACCCCACGTCTTCCCCTAAACAAGAGTGCATAGCGAGAGTCAACTTGTCTCTGCAGGGGGAGACCAGCGACGTATTTAAAAAGTCTCTGTTTGTGCGGCTTTCAGCATTTCAAACTGAATCTCCGTGGTTTGGCGTTTAGTTTCGCTCCTGTGTCTATTTTTACTTTCAGATATCTGCTTTATTTTGCTGCTACATGTTGGCTCTCAGCTGTAGTGAAGTTGTGTTAGGTTACAGATAAAAAACCTGATTTGACTGCTTCATAATAAAAGTATAAAAAACAGAGGACTTCTATTGTGAAGGATTTAAATAAATCACAATATCTGTCCACCGTTCCCAGACGCTCCTCCAACCACTAGTCCCAGCCACGGATCGGCTCGCAGCTTCATCAACTCAATACAAGCGCATCATCTGCCTAAAGACACACCTTCAAGCAGGTCGCCCTGTTGTCATGGTAATGCAAATCTCAGCCGCCCTGGGCTGACGCGTTGAGCCAAATCGAGCCGAGCCAGGTGAGTGTGTGCTAATGTTAATGTGCTAATGTATTTGCATTAAAAAAAGTTTGAATGGCTCTACAACGATCATCATCCGTGGCAGGGTGAACATGGTTGGAATTAGCATTAAACAGGGGATGAATCTAATTCTAATGACTGACGTTTAAACAACATTTTACGCACTACAGACTAGTCTTAAAGGAACTCAAAAAACAATATATATATATAACACATTCTCTGTATTGAAAAGCAGATATCACCAGCAGTGAGAGAGATGCTCCAGGCCGCGGGCTCCTCAGCATGGATCCACACAAATGAGGAAGTGAACGACTGCTTCCCTCAAGTGAAAATGTTCCTTCTGTTCATTAATTCAAATCAGCTCCTGCAAAGCTGAAAAACACTGGGTGATGTCATGCAGCTGATCGGTCATTCAAATAACAAACCACAGCATCCTGCTGCTCTGCACCATGAGGTAATTCTGGGTATATAAAGGCAGGATGGGTGCTAACACATCGGTTAGACACATCGAATTTGTGGCACTCGCCAGGTGGCCCGAGCATTTACAGGCACAGAATCAGCAAGACATGAACAGTGGAGGGAGAAGATACAAGAGATTTTGTCTCATACGTTATGTCCTTAAAAACTGTTGTGATATTATCCCTGTGTGTAAATGTTCCCAGTAGGAACTCTGGGGAGTCAGAGGGTGTAGTGAAAGACTAGTTAGTGTCAGGGCCGCTCTACTCATTGCACACATTGTACAGCCGGCCAGCAGGCATGGCAGAAGAAGCCTCCCGGCCTTCAAGGAGCTGCCTGACTGACCAGACGCTGCCCAGATGGAGAGGACTCACTGAGTTCGCATGCAAGATGGCAGCCACAATGACACTATTCTACTGGGCAGCATGATGAGTAGGAAGGAGGGTTGGGGTACAGGGGGGGGAGAACTGTCACAGATCAGTAGTTGCTGAACAGAGAGGAAGAACACATCTGTGACACCGGAAAAAATGGGAGAAATTATAATATGATTTTTGTCTTTCAAAAAAAGAATATAATGCCATCATGCAACAACTAATCTGACTTCATGTGTTAGTAAACATAAGAGATTGCCAAGTAAACTACAGACGATTTGTCCATTAAATGACCGACAACAAATTAGTCAACAACCACTCTGATAGTCAATTAACTGTGTGAATAAGTTTTGCTTTTGGATTGTTGGTCAGAGAAAACATGCAACAATCTAAAGACATGATGTTTCCCTATTTTCCGCCAGTTCAGTCCTAATGGAAAATCATTTGTAACTAGAAGGGCAGTATGTAGATCATATACCTCTGCCAAGGCCGATGTTAAACGGATCTGGGGCAAACTGTAATGGGTTCTTCCTTGGCCCATGCTCCACAGCTCCAACAAGTTTTGTGAACATTAACTAAGGAGTATTTCGTGTAATCGTGTTAACAGTCAGACAAACAAGCCAGCAGAGGGTGAAAACATAAGCTCTTTGGCAGACTCCATAAACAGTCTGAATATTTACTTCACAATAAAAGCAATAATCTGATTACCAGTATGATGATCAGCCAACGCAGCAGTATCCACTGCAGGAATGAGCCAGAGGGACAAACCACTGCGAAGCCATAATCACTTATCAGCTAGGAGACAATAAAACTGCTGTAAACCTCACAAACCATTGTACACAGTACCATTGTATGTGCACCGAATCTGGCTCTTTACAAGTTTAAAGAACAGGAAGAATAGCAGGTGCGGTGCAGATGTGCTGTTTCAGTTCCACTTTCTAATCACCCTTTGTAAATCATCGGACCATGCCACAGCTTGCCACTATTCATCTTGCAAGGTGCACAATAAACCTGCATAACTCAGAATGGGCACATACCTTATCAGACAGTAACACGTGACTCTGTGTTTGTCCGGGTATAAACCCTCATGCACCACCAACAACTCATTGCACTGCAGCTTACAGCTACTAACCCCCGATGCCAAGCTGCTGAAGATACTATTACCATTAAGTAAATGATGTCGGATGCATCCATGCGGAATGATATAGTCTACTGAGCAGAGTATGTCTCGCACCATCTGGGATGTCCTGTTGCTCATGGGTGTCAGTGTACTGTTAAGCTCTGCACCAACGTCGCCATGATAAATCCCTCCTCTGTTATTGCACTTGCCGATTAAAGAGACAGCAGACTTTGGAGAGAATAGGCTGGAGGGGGGGGAAGAACGAACTAAACGCGTTCATTGTGTTGAGGTCAGCAGGGCCTTGGACGGACTTCAAATGTGCAAAGAGATGGGCAGTGTACAGATAGAGGGGCCATTACTTCCCCGCTGAGCACATAAGCCAAGCCCAGAGCTTAACATAAGACAGTAACACAGCTCAGCTCCTCACAGATTTAGAGATCCACCCCATAACTCATGGCTAGAAAGAAGGGAGTTGACAGCTGGCTACACCTCCGGACTTGTCCTGTCACCTCTTGTCCCGGTCAAGCTGCACCTCGATTAGACTACTCCAATCTAGCCATCAGTCAAAGGGAGAATCAGGTACAAAGCTACTGACAAATGGAAGAAATCGAGATGGAACTAACGGTGGACTCGTACCAAATCTGTTTATGTATGTGCAGTCAACAGATCCTATTCATTTTCTAAGCAGGAGAGCGGAGCAGAGCGTTCAATGCATCTGAATTTGAATAAACACGACTCGACCTAAACTTTATACAAATAAAGTCCGTCCAGCACAATGCACCAGACTTGCAGAACTGTCAAACTACAGAGTGTTGATCAAATATGATCAACCGTCTTCCGGAACACATTTTCCTGTGCTGTTAAACTGTAATCTCAATGGCCTTGTTGCCATGTTTAAAGAGGCCATAATATACTCATTCTCAGTTTTGTACTTTTATTTTGGATGTCTCCCCCAAAAGGTTTGCATGCTTTAATGGTCAAGAAAATCTATAGTGATGTAACAGAGTCATGGAAGTAAAGGCTGGATGTTTCTTCAGGCAATCAAGGAACAGTGTTCTCTGTAGAGAAGGAGAGAATAACTGTCTTTGACATAGGTTATGTCGCTATGCAGATGTTTTACATGCAACAAAAAAGCTATGCAAAGGGAAAGGGACAACCCCAAAAAGGCTAATATGTCCTTTTTAAATGGACAAAATCAAAAGCAATGCCCAACTTGAAGTGCGTCATCCGCCACATCACCAGCAGACGAATCATTTAGTGGTGTGGTGAGTCTTGCTGTGATGTCTCCATCATTAGCGAGGTGGAAGATGAGTCCATACGACTTCCGCCACCTTTCTACAGGAGGCTGACTCCACAGATGGAGAGCTGTGGAGCCTCACTGCTCCGTGTAGTGTACCGGTCTTCCAAACACAGCGGGGCTCAGTCCTTGTCTGCGTGTTTTACATCAAGAGAGGCAGGCATAAAGTACAGCTACACTCACTATGTTGGACACCCTGGCATATACCAGCAGCGGGACAGCCCTGACAAACACAGCATATGGATTCCTAACGTGTTTCAGTCTGGTTCCCTGGATTCCTCTGTGGATAATGAGTGCCAAGCCCCCCCACACGCCCACATCAGTCCATCCAATCTAGAAAAGAGACCTCTCTAACAGAACATCCAAAGCCATCATGCTGCTTTGTCTGCACTCTGCATTACTCCGGGATTAGAAACTGAATATTTGATTTCACTTTTAAAAATCTCTGTGGGCCTGAATTTAAAGTGTTTTAACTTGTATGATCCATAAGAATTTTACTTTGCTGTCAAATAATAAAGAAGAGCTCAGAATCGACGTGTCTTGAATAGTGTAGCAGCCCTAACAGATACTGCTCAAGCCTCATTTTGACAGGTGATATTTTACTCTTTGAGCTACAATAACATTGTACCATGTCAGATAACAAGCACAGACAAAACGATAAAATGCTTATCATTAAGAGTCGCTCCCTGAAATCAAGCCAAGGGTAGGATTGTAAATGATGAGGCATGCTACAATGCAAAGCAGTCTGGTTATCTGTTCCATTAGTACATGGGAACACGATGTGAAGTAACAATACACAGCAGACAGGCACTACATCACCTTTGTCAGTCATGCCGCAGCTTGCAAAGGTATGTGCATTTCAACATTTCAGTCAGACAGTTAGCTTGGAGCCCAGAGGAGTGAGGAACTAATAAACAAGGCCAAAGCTGCAGGGACAGGAGGGTAACTGCTGGTCGGAATCATTAAATATTTAACAGTAGCACAGGTGATGTTCATTTAAAGCATACAGAGAAAAGTGTGGGATGAACAGCTTATAAACAGTACCAGAACACATTAGTGTTGTCATTATCTACAGCATCAATGTGTATAATTAAGCCAAGACCAATGTTAAACAATGTAATAATGGAGGACATGTCGGTGAGAGAGAATAGTTTGCTCAAGGAAAGGGGCTGAACCCCCAGCTCTAGTCCAGAGCTTGAATGCAAGGTGGCTACATATCATACATCCATTATCGGACAATAATGTGCTTTTCGTCCTCATCATTAACTAATGACACATGCAAAAAGACAACGTTGAGATGTTTTCTCATTTATAACATGCACCTGGATCATTAAGCGTTCGATGGACTCTACAGAGTCAGTTGCATTACATCATCCCCCAAAGGATGCATCCACCAGAAACACATCCCTGCGTGGTTCTGACAGTCTTTCCCACAACACTGAACGCATCCATGCTAACAAATATGCAGTCTGAAAGGAAAAAGGTACAAACCACAAGGCGTTCCGACGGTCCGACCTGTCCGGTTATGGAACCAGGGGACAGGAAAGGGGGGTGGCTAGCGGTTTCGGGGCACAGCCGCATAATCGCCCGTAATAAGTAACATGATTATAGGTCGTTTAAAAGTTAGCTTGCTTTGTGAATGCTGTTCTGCTGTCAAGTTTGGTGAATGCCCAGAGTAGTGGGCAAAAAATATAGGAAGAGTTAGCATAAACTATGTCCGATAATGGATCTATCTGTATGTATTGACTAGCAGCTAACGCTAGCGCTCTAAAACAGGTTAGCTCCGCGACGTAGAGCGAAAACCGTTGGTTACCATATTCCAGTGTAAAGTCATTCTTGAGTATAAGGTAAACTAAGAGCCGAATACTCAACCCCAACAATGGGATTTTCCTGTTGCTTTATCCCGAAGCTATCCGTGGTAAAAACGTTGCACCAGCAGCAGCAAACACAACGAGACAAAACAGTGACTCGGCGGTGGGCTACTCACCCAAAAGATACCAGTGTTGACCAGATGTTGCTGCAAATTAGCGATGACGGCCCATTAGGATGACTCCTGCGGTTGGGGAGCATCCAGGTTTTTCGGCGTTAAGATAGGACAATCCCAAACGTGGCTTCTCGCTTTGACGGTTGTCCGTGCCCTGTCTACATATGTGTGTTTGTTTGTGTGTGAGTGTGTGTGTGTAAGTGTGTGTGGCGGAGCTCCGCGAGGCCTGCTGCTGGAGGAAATGGTCTCCGCTCCGTCAACGGGACGCGCGTGCGCAGAGGAACAGCACAGCCACAGGGTGAACGGTGCGCGAGCACAACCTGGTGGTCAACAGGTGGCACTGTCAACTGATGGCACACTTGTTACTGCTTCATTCTGCAGAGCCTCGTCCCATTGATATCACTGCATGTAGTAATGCAAGACTGATGTGCATATTTGCAATACACCAACAATAGCAGTGGTGGCATCTAACTAAGTACATTTACTATATATTTACCTTGTTTCCAGATTAAGATTTGTGCACACAAAACATATGATGAATTGATCAAATTACCAGTTTACACTAGGGATAACTATTTCATTTAAATGTTGATATCTAAAACGTAACCAAAAAAACAATTAAATGCAACAGATTTGAAGTATAGTAATAAGAATATTCAAGCAAGCACTACTCCTTACTGGATTACCATAGTGAATATATTGTACACATAACACATAGCAGATGAGGATTTTTTTTAATTTTATTTGCATATAAAACGAGCACCCACTGTAATCGATCCAATGTAGATGTGTAACAATCACAATGGTAAATGAGGCATTTATGGGCTCTCCACCTCAACAGCACAGTGCTTCACAGTATTGCCTCATCCACCCATTCACACACATACATTCATACACTGATGGCAGAGGCTTGTCATCAGTGTCGTGCCTCAAGAACGCTTTGACAATTCAACATATATTGTATTGCAATTATTTCCATCACAGTTATTGATCTCAAATTCAACTTGAGAGGCATTAACAGATTAAACAGCATTTATTAATGAAAGCCATTTACCATTCACTCTTGATCAGGTTTGGAGTGTTTCATTTATTCCTTGCTTCATTGAAGAAGAGAAGGAATAGTAGGAAGCGGCTGCAAACAAGCTGCTGTCATCTGGGCCGCACTTTGTTTTTAATGTTCTCAGGCAAATTAGTTTACATAAACAATAGATTAAGCCTAATCTATTATGCCCCGCTCTACCAGCTTTGTGAATGGAATTTAGTTTGGGAAAGCTCTGCAGATATAAAGACGTGTAATTCTCAGACTTCTTAGGCGACCAACTCCTTTGTTGTGCCACAAAGTCCACGAGTTCTTCTTACAGGCAGAACTGAAATTATATTTGCTTCAACTAAAACTGATCACAAACTCCATCGCTAAGGTAAACACAATTGAGACTGTTGTTGACCTCAAATTCGCATAAGGTAACGTGTGAACCCCTCAAAGCTCACCAAAAGTGCATCGTTGCATATCCAAAAATACTTTTCTGTGTTTTTGTAAATTTGACCCGTCAGTGTTGATGGAAAGCCGGTTGTCTTCTGAAGTGAAAAAATGTTAAAGATTCAATAATCTGGTTTGGAAACACTAAACTAATCCCAGGAAATGAACCTGGGTTTTCCTCCTTGGATGACGTGCTACCAACTCCCAATCGACAGACCTTCATAAATACATAAACATTTGGTTTTCATTGTGTCAGTGCAGCGAATCAGATAGAATCTCTATGCAAATGTAAACAGTGTCATATTATTCCCGAGAAGTGCTTGAAAAATAAATACAAATACAGATTCTGTGTAATATCACCTTTTGGCAACAACATTAGAAAAAATACACCTTTTTGTTTTGTAAAAAACTATAAATTGAAATACAGTGGACGTCGACTTTGGGGGCTAAATTAGCTGAGCGGTCTGCAGGGGTCACGGGGTCACGACTGGACCCTGCATGCAATCTAAAGGAGGAAACAGGAACTGTGTTTCTGTGGCTCTGACTGGTCAAAGGGTCAGAGGTCACGGAGAGACCCACAGTGGTCAGCATTTTGTAAACATAGTCACATCGTCACGAAGCCCTTATCAAAACATGCCGAAGAACAGGAAACCTTTCCTTCTCAAAAACAAGGGGTGTCGCACGCGAGGATGTGGGAGTTTCCAGGGAGGTAAGGTTAGCCCATTCACAGTTCAGACGTTCAGACGTTGACCCAAATACACTTTGCACACAGAACTGTGTTTGGCTCTCTGTTATGCCGAGTGCAGAGGGATGACGAATTTACATCCGAAGGGCGAGAGGTAGCTGATTCCAACTTCCTGGAAAATATGCTTGGGGATGCCGATGTCACAGAGGTAGACCCTGCTCTCTCGTTCAGCTAAAGCTAGTGGAAGGCCCAAAGAGAGGGTCCACTTGGCCTCGACAGTTTGATGCTCCTCGCTGACCGGAGGATCAATGCTGATGACCGGCGCCCGGTTCTGGTTGGCCCACTCAGAAGCCGATTGGTACCAGGACTGCTCTCTCAGCTTTGGGTTCTCATGGCAATCCAGGCAGTTGATGACCAGGTCTACTGGGCTTGTAGGCAAGTCTGGGGCACAGTTGAAGGAAAAGATTAAACAAATTTTGCATCACCTCCACCTAAAACATCTTGGTGCATCAGACCACCTGACCATAGAACTTTAATCCTTTTGCTCTTTCAACATATAATCCTATCTTCAGTAAAAACAATAAAGTGACAGTTTAAATCATCACAATTACTTAATGTCACTAAATCTACAGCAGGGATGAAGCCATGAAGTATTCAAATTGTTCCCACCAAAATATCCGTCAGCCTGCTGTTTAATGAGAAACGTGGCCTGTCCACTAGGGGGCGACATTTGTCTGTGCTGGTTTATTCAAACAGGACAAAATCTCTACACAGATATTCTCATCTCTGAATTGATGACCACCCGCACCCACATCTCTTTCCTTCCCACCAGCGTTTGTGTGTGTTACCTTTGACGCAGGCCATCTGCTTGCCACTGGTTCTGCTGTACAGGCCAACCTCACTGGTGACCGACTCCTGCATCTTGGGGAGGTTGGGCACGAACAGGACGACCTCCACTTCATGGTTGGCCAAGTGTCGACCGCAGCTGATGCCCTGTGCGCCTTGAATGTGGGGGCCACACAGGATGACTACAGTGGGCCCCTGATGGACATTTTTGGGGGTGAGCCTGGAGGCCATTCAAGAGATGACAAAGTTAACATGTTTCCCCCTGACAGACGACCCATATGGTCATGATCTTTTTTTACAACACAGAAGTTTTGATTTTTGATTTGATTTGACATTCGACATGAAATTTAAAATGCAACTTTGTGCAAAAGTTCAAATGTAAGTATTGAGAATAAGACAGGAATTATAATAATGCTGTAAAATTCTGGATGTAACTCAACACTCTGGCAAATGCATCTTGCATCCTGTGATTAAGCGATTTTGCCCAATATGGAACAGAAACCAGGACAGAGTATCTGACACGCTATGCGAAACTGATCGAAGGGGCCCCGAGACAAAGGTGTCTGTTATGTGAGCTGCACTGAACTCTGGTTCTTTGATCTTAAATAGCACAGTGCTAATTAGAGTGCAGGTTAACAATACTAAACAGGGCTGCTTCACGCTGTCCGGATGTTGCTGACCTGCTGTGTGACTGCTTGCACCACAGGCGTACCTTAGAAAATAGTGACTATGGTTGCCATGGCAACTGGAAAACATAAAAACTAGCTAGACAGACCAGCTCTATGTATAAGTGAGTCGTCAGAAGGTGTTCAGACTGTCCCACTGCTCCCGGGCCTCACCTGTTCGGTCCCCCCAGCAGAGTCAGAGCCATTTGACAGGAACATACACCGATCGTCTCCAGCCGGCGCTCAAGAGACAGACCCCAGCGCTCGGCAGCGTCAAGCAGACGCTTATAAAGGTCGTAGGGCACGCTCGGAACCACCAGGCCTGAGTCTGCAGAGAGGAGACAGGAGATAGAAAGAGGCAATGTTGATGCTGTTCAGTAGTTTGTCATCACAAGAAAAAGACTGTGAAAATCCTGTAAAAAAAGGCAGAAGAATTTCCAAACACATATTTGTACTCTGACCCTCGTCTTGTATCAAGAGATGCTTAAAAGTTCCACGTTTCCATCTTCATGATCGTCATGTCCTTTTGTACTTTATCTTCATCAGTGCACCGTGACAAACAACAGAAACCTGACCTCGTAGAGGACAAACCGTTTACAGATAAACACCTTTCTAGGTTCTCAGGAGGGGGGTTGTAAGTTATGTACAAGCAACATAGATCCTCATACAAACAACCCGTTCCCCGGGGAAAAAGCCCTTCCTCCTCCTCCTCCTCCTGACCTGGACTTGTTCCCATCACGGAAGATTCTCTATTTCCTCCCCTGTTTTGTCACCGCTGTCTGCGGCAACAAAAGGGAAGATTGGCAGCCTTTACAAAACATGACAAACATGAGGCGACCAGAGAGAGTCGCCTATTCCTGGCGGGCCCCGGGTTCACACGCACCACCACATGACTTCTGACCAATCCCCCAACCCCGAGCTCCGGGACAGGGCTTCACTGGGCTGGACCCCCCATGTCGGTTACCGTCTCAGTCAAAACATACAGTAGGTTAGCGTGACAAAAACATGGAAAACATCATATACATACGCACAGCTGCACCTGTATCCCAACGGCTTGTGGTGAGAGATTGAGGGATGGGGGACGCAAGGTGGTGGTGGTGGTGGTGGTGGTGGTGGTGGTGGTGGTGGGTGGGCTGAGCAGTGGATCCAAGTAAAGTGTTGACTCATCTGCCAGCTCTTTTTAAGAGATAAATCACTCGACCTGGTTTCACTTGAGTCTTTATCTGCATCTTCTAATGATAACAGAAAGGATCAACTCGCCACCAACACTTACAACAATATATTTCCAATGTGAACGAATTCAGTTGCACAGTCACCGAGTCGTGCAGATGTTATAAACTCCAGCAGCCTGTGCTCGCCAGATGAATATACCAGGCATACCCCGCGTGAGGACACTTATAATATCCAGTAAACCAACCTTCTCTTGCACCAGCACCAACTGCCAGATATGCCTTGTTATTAATAGAGACCCTGGCAGCTCTCATGTCAGAACAGAAGCAGGCTCACAAATGCTTTACGGTATATCCCTGCACCAGCTGCCAGAACAGGGAGGGATGAAACGTCCTTATGTCCTCAGGTTCCCTTGACCAGATCACTTGACCCAAATACTGGCAGATGATGGGAGAAAGATTATATAATGGTGCAGAGAAAATGACCTGAGTCGTGTTTATACACACAAGCTTCTGTACAGACGTCTACCATGAAACTCCCGGAGAGGATGAGGAAGTGAATGGTTTCGGACACAGTGGTCAACCTCCCTGAGGAGAATCCTTCCACCACTGACCGAGAATAGTTAAAAGTTTGCTTGTGAGCGTTGGACCGATGTCGGATGTTCCCTTAACCAAGTGACTAATGCAGCGGTTGTATAATATTAGCGCCTGAATAGGACCAAACAAGACGAGCTCCATGTGTGACCAGGCCCTTAGAGAACATAGGAACATTTTCTACCCCATCTATTGACTCCACTCAGTCTTCCCAAAGATATATTCTACTAGACAAATCCCCCTCTCTTTAGAAGTCATCTTCCTCTTGAGGGAAACACTTAACTCTCTTTGTATCCAGTCACCTGCACTCGTCATAATTGTTCTCTTCTGAGTGTTTTCTTGAATTACGACATTATGTAACTAAAATTCAGCCTCTTTATTTTTTTCGCTCTACACACTGAAGTGTTTGGAAACCTTTAAAGAGCCCGTACTAATCCCAAGAGGGTCTATTGCCCGAGGCACATTAGAAGGGTAATGAAAGTCAAGCTGGGGGAACTGCAGAGCTCAGGATCCCTTTGATAAATAAAGCTGCTGGGAGCCAGTTAAGTCCTTAATGGCCTCCTACGGATCTCCGGCCTGGTAGCTGAGAACTTGGTGGCCTTACCGGAGTGCACAAAGTCAGACACACACACAAACCAACACACACATGCAGAACCTGTGAACATGCATGGTGGCACACGTACATCCCCTGTTCACCCTGGCGTGCAACAACACGGACATAGCGATACAACCACGCAACACACACACACCCTCATGCATAAGATAATTACATATACTCACGGAGACTGATGCCGTGCATGACTGAAATTCTCACTTATCTTTAGGTTGGCCCTGCTCCCCTCCCACTTTTCTTGTACTGATATGGCACAACGACAGGGTAATATGTTGGCAACAGTAAATCTGCAACATGCCGGTCCACACGCGAGTGATAAGCACAAGATGCTCAACTGCCTCTTGACATGCAAACGGCTGCCTTGAATGCCACACGGAGGAAGTGGGAGTTGGACTTAGCGTGCGTTAATTGCTTGCAACTATCCCACCAGGTGAGCTTCTTAATAACTCTCCTGCTGAAGTAACCGCTATCAAAATTACCCCCCCCCCCCCCCCCCCCCCCCCCCCCCCCCAACCCCCCCCTCCCCCCCCCCCCCCCCCCTGCCGAA
>CAAKHC010002914.1:51940-63955 GCA_901007825.1 Macroramphosus scolopax | reverse complement strand
GCTCTCGTTTACTCCCTCCCCTCGCCCTCCTCCGCCTTCTCCTACAGCACTAGCGGCCACAACACCTGTCACAACTCATCACCCTCACACACACACACACACACACACACACACACACACACACACACACACACACACACACACACACACACACACACACTCACTCACTCACTCCCACACACAAGGAAAGAGAGAAAAGGCTACAGAATAAATCACATCAAACGCGTACACACATTATGGACACACACTGTGTTGTATAAAATATATGCACTCATACATAACACAGAGACACTCATACATGCTTCTGCACACAAATATGTTGATATGACACACAGGGGAGTCGGCAGCCAGTGTGATAGGTATAGGGTGTGTTTTGGGGGGCAGAGTGGTTGTCAAAGAAATCTAAACCGTCCAATATTCTTCCACGTCTGCCCTCTGACCCTCCTGCTCCCTCTTCAGTCAGGTAGCTGATGTCCAGCCCAGGTGACACCTGGGTGACAGACTCTACGACGTGTCAGCACTAATTATGAAAAAGTGGTTATACTGCCATCAAGGTGATCTTATCAAATGATGGCAGGGGCAGCCAGTAACAATATGACAACATGGACAAATTCTGTATTATATCCATTGGTTGTGACATTATACTTACATTTACAGTACTTTAATCATTGAATTATGACCCCGGATACATACACAAATTTGACTCTGGGATATAAACGAGGACACACAACACTTTTCCAGCCGATCAGCTGTTCTCCCACAACCTCGCCAGAGCCACAACATGATCGCATGAAATACAATTTAACATCACAGACATACCTCAGCAACTAGCTATAACAATGTTTTACTTGCTGCAGCACACACCTCACATTCAAATGATTAAATTACACTCTACAGGGAAACCTACATTTCCTCCTCTTCTCAGGTTACAACGATTCTAACAGCAGGTAAAACAAGATGAACTGAATGGATACATTCTTCATCTTACATAACTGGATGTCATTTTATCACCATTTAAAATGAAGCTATATTTGCTCAATGAACGAACGTTCCCGGTGAAAACCAACAGACAACCACCGACGCAATGAAACAGTCAAATGTATTTTATTAAGAAAAAACCCAATTGCATGCAAATAATGCCTCTTCTGAGAAACTGTTTATTTGTGTTACCACTTTAGTCTCCATTTAGCTGCATTGTAACCACAGGCCCACGGTGCTGCACACCCACAGCACAAACATACATATATATATATATATATATATATATATATATATATATATATATATATATATATATATATATATATATATATATATATATATATATATATATATATATATATATATATATATATATACATATATGAACATCCATACTGACAGTCAAAGACACGCAGAATGAGCAGACAGTTTATAAATGACGTATAAATAAACCTGACAGAGAAGACAATATGTGCAATTACACTGAGCCATATGGCCATGGGTACTGTTGGCCACGAACACACACACACACACACACACACACACACACACACACACACACACACACACACACACACACACACACACACACACACACACACGCTGCAGAATAAACATTCATTGGATTATTTCGCTCATTCATTGATTCATATTTCTGTTTGCAGCCACGGGGCCTTCCAGTGAAATCTGGCGTGCAGACCAATATGGATGGATAATATGGCCTTTGTTAATGACCATCAGAACATTTGTGCCGCCATACAGCAGGAGGGAAACAGGATTCTGATTAACATCTGCTCATTGATTGTGTCTCGTGCTTTTGTGGTGATTATAATGTTGCTGGAAACAATCAATCTGTCCTGTGCTGACGTAAAGATTCAGACAAACAGATTACATTTCTTACGTGGACTTCATGGTCAGTCATAGATGACCGACAGTTCAAGGGGAACCAGTGTTTTCAAAGTTAGCACTGTTAAATTATAATTCATAACTCTTCTCACAGAGTTCTTCTTCAGAGGAAATCACTGAGGTTTCAAACCGACAGCTTTTTTCTGCAGCGTATGAAAACATAAAAGTTACCGGCTGATAAAAAGCATCCTTCAGTTGTGCTCACTGCTCAGTAACTGCTCCTGTTAAGACACATATTTACCTATTTAGCACATTTCTTGGGCTTCATCCATCACTTGAAACCTCAAGTTAAGTAGAATCTTTCTCAATATTTACAGTTAGTTATCTCAGTGACTGTTATTTTGACATTGTTGAGGTCAGCTTGTTCCCGGTCTCCCGATATCAACGGGTCCTGAAAATCTGTGCAGAAATAAATGACTGATAATGTTGCTTTGTAACTGCACATAACTTAATAACTTATAAACAAGTTCCCCATATCATCTTAAAAGGATCCTGATATGTCAACATGGTCAATGTTCCCAACTTGTTTCCGCTGGAAATCAACTGTTGACGGTACAATAGAACACAGACTGACTGCTAGTTGGACCACAACGTCTTGTTTTCCAAAATCAACACATTTACATTATACCCACTTCAGTTTCTGACTGAGCACAATTCTACCACATCACAACAAGGCAACGATGGAAGGCTCGTCTGAGGACGACCTAGAGAGACAACAAGTTTGGAGTCAAAAGTGGTCAAATAAACACCTGCACATTCTCCAACTATGGACTTTCCGGTCACGTAGGAGACATCGTGCATCAGCCTTTTTAAATTGAAATTATTTGCATATTCGTAGATTCATGGATTTTCAGAACGAGCATTGAGTCGTGTTCATAGCAGAGTGTTTGTCTTAAAACCTCTCCGGAGGAAATCTTTAAATACCATAATTGTGTTGAGGGGCTGTGGAGGTTTTATGTTCTTTAAAAAGAAACTCTTCATGGAGTTGCAGGGAACAACTTAGTGATGAGAAACTTGTAGTGTAATGTGATGGCTGCTTGCAGAAATACATTAAGAGTCTGCAGATGTTTTACAGAACCAAAGACCTGCGATGTGTTCAGTAGTGGTGATTTGTACATAACGGAGTAAAGATTTCCCTGCTGACTTGTCCAAGGACACTTGGATACGACATATAGAGGAGCCAGGGATCGAACCAGGGACCTTCTGATAACCAGACAACCTGCTCTACCTCCTGATCATTTCAGTAAACTGTTCCTTTTGTAACACCATGAAGATGATGATCCTCATTATTCTTGTATCCTCACGTCATTCATGCAAAGAAAAATGTGTTATGAGATTGTTTCTTATGGCCGTCTTGTCCATTTGAGGCCAGCCTTTAGTTGGTCGTACGTTTTGTTGCTTTGTAAAAGAAATGTTAAACATGAGAATGAGCAGAAAAAAGCAGAATACCGGCGCTCTGTGTGGACATGTTAACGAGTGGAAGTTCATCAGAAGCAAACAAACAAAGCGGGAAATACACACATTACCATCTACTGTATCTACAGAAAAAGAAAAGCCAGGGTGTGATTATTGGAAAGAATGAGATTTTCCATCTATGTAACATAATGAAAAGGAAATATTCATATTAGGGGAAAACAAACTATTGAAAAGCTGCTCATTAAACCTCATAAATAAATGCAAATCATCTTAATTAGTTCGAGGACCTTGGGTGCCTCTGAGCTTCTTCTGCTCCGCTCTCTTTTCTCTCACTTGTTTTTTTCCCTGTTGTTTGTTTTCTTGCCGCTTTTGTTGTTGTTTTTGTAGTCCTTCTGAGTTCCCCCCTCTATCTCCATCTCTGCTCCCCCCTCACCCCTCTGTTTGGTCATGTCCGTTGTGTCTGGTGGTTCTTTCATCGCCACAAATGCGACCTGGCCTCACCCTCTGCGGGGGCCCAATGAAGAGGAGGGTGAGTGGGGTTTGGGCGGAGTGGTTGGTTGGGGGGTGGGAGATCGGGGGTTCTGGTGCCATTTTTTGGCAGTGCAATTGTATATGAGCCGGAGCCAAACTTTCTCAGTGAAGTCAGGAGCGCTAAAGAAAAAATCCGAATCACTCACGGCGTGCTTTGGGCGCGATGGAGCTGCGATTGAGCCTGAGGAGTGTTTTAAAAGAAGCATGTCAGTGAACGTGAAGATCAAATGGCATCAGATGACAAGTTCCTGCTGTCGGAAACCTCTTAGAAAATAACCCCTGAAGCAAATATAGCGAACTTCGTACGAAAAGATTGATATTGACTTTATTGGCATTTTTTTTAAGCTTTGTTTAAGATTGTGCACGCTGCTTGCAGAGATGTGGTCCTGTAGTTCTGTTACAGTGCAATGGTTCAGACTGGTCCTCGGGGCTTCGTTAGGCACACCTTTACAACTGTGACACAAGCTGCTGTGAGAGGAAGATGTAGATTGGACTCCAGCGTTGTCACTGACCTACCTGCTGTTATTAGATTAGGGACACCTAATTGGTCTCTGGTCTATCTGTGATATCTTTATGGACCTCTAATGGGGCCTTTTGGTTTGAGAGGAGGATGAGAGATGCAGATAATTGGTCCTGAGGTGCGACACAGACACAGCCACTGCTCTGCTCAGTTTGCAATTTACTGGGCGATCTCACGCCTATTCACTTGAAAAAGGTCTCTCTCCCTGTTGAACACGGGAAGAAAGACGGTCATAGAAAAGATACAAATTACAGGAGACTTGTTGTTTTCATTCCTTATTAAATGACAATGAATTTGGCTTCAAATATTAGCCTGGTGAGTAGTTCATCTTGGAACCATATTATCCACTAACACTGCTTCTGATGGATTCCTTAAGTATCCAGTGTGACACTTTAACTACAGAGTGAAGTAGTGAAGAGCAGCACCTGAGTAATGATACACCAGGCTTGTAAATTACATCCACAGTGGATACTTTCTTACACCGCAATTATACATCCAGTGACTTACTGTATTATATTATATTATATTATATTATATTATATTATATTATATTATATTATATTATATTATATTATATTATATTATATTATATTATATTATGTTGTATTGTGCTTTTTCAATTTATTTAGCTACATGTATTTGAGTTTTTAATTTGCAGAGGTGTAAAACTGGAATATATTTAGAGGTGTTTTAACATTCCTGCCTCCCAATGAGAGGGGTAGATTATTAGAAACACCTTTCAATATAACGCACTCTCGTAATAGAGCAGCCACTATGACCTAAGAATTATAAGCAGAGTACAAGTAGAATTATTACTATTATTACAATAATGAATCTAATAGCATTTGTTATTGCACAGGTCTGCTTGATGATGTGACCAGAGACTGTATCACTTATGGTAACTTCAGCAACCCCCCCTCATCTGCGCTGGCAGTTATTGGCAGGGTTGAGTTGCCATAGAGAGGTGTGCTATGAGATCTGAGGAAGTCAATGTGTTATGCAACATAAACCATAGGGTGTCACCCCTGGTGTCGCTTACACTGACCTACATGTTGCCTACAAGGCACTGAAACACATATACACACTTACACATAGAATTCTGTCCTCAACATAAGTGCAGGTGTTAAAAATGCAAGAGTGCATGTCATGATTGTAGTAACATTATAGTCAACGTACGGACAAATACATTACAGGTAATTGTAACTAGCGTTGAAAACCGAGCAGCTTTAAATCGAATTAACTGATGAATAAGTGCTGGTCAGCGATCAGCTGCATGCAGCTTCATTCACGCAGTTATGATTATTTCACTGTTACAAAACACCCAGCGGAGGTCTAATTAGATTAAATGACCAATAAGTCACACTTATTAATAGTGCTCCTCACTACACCCCTCATAGACAGACGTCTTTCCCTTCGTTGGCACCAAGTGCTTGTGATTTCTAATTTTGTTATTCCCGCTACTATCAATTATTCAATATTTGTTTGAATAAATGAACATGAAAAATAATCTCCAATGGCAACAGAAGGCAATAGTTAATTGGAATTAAAGAAAAAAGTTTGAGCCTTCTTTTTGTTGTTGTTGTGCTTCTTTCTCTCACACTCTTGCCTTTTATACTTTCTTGCATTGTACCATTGGACTTTTTCTGCTTTCATGTCAGTTCATTACATTTAATTTATTAATGTCCAATATTTAATGTGCCAAAAATGTCAGATTCAAACAGATGAAAATGGGGCATTTTCTCCTGGTATGAGGGATGCACAAGCTGTTTGCTGCTTCTTGTTGTGACTCTGGGGGCCCGACGATGGATGGGAGGGGAAGAAACAGAGAGAGAGACAGAGGGAGGGGAAGAGAGCGAGAGAGAGTGAACTCTTCAGTCAGACCTGAAGTTTATCTTTAACCAAGCATCGAGCTCCCAAACCACAATGCTGCTCTGTGCCAAAAGGCACAACTTTACAGAAACTAACCTCAAAACAGGGCTGGAGTTGGCGGGAGAAAGACAACTTTATAGAAAAAAGACAAACACACAAACCTCGCAACCTTACTGTAACTCCAAAAACAGTAACTTTCCACAGACTAAACTTGGTGCTGCGCACAAGTACAAAACAACTTCTGTGAGGTTTTGTATTGAAGTGAAGTCTATATTTGATGGATACAGCGATCTCTCACATCTGCGCTTTAAATATGAAACGTTTTCTTTTAGAACAGAAAAGCAATCGGAGCATTAGGCACACAAACACAGTGCAGCCGAGCAGCTATTGATCTACAAGTAGTTTGTCCTTGATGTCTGTTCCACTCTCACCGTGATCGATGTCTCATTGACTCACATGGGGGGGAAAAGTCAGCTGACAGACACACAAACACACACACAGACACCACAGACACATAAGGTGCGAATGCACGAGTGTGACTGTTATCACCCTCTCTGTGATTTCCTACCTCAGAGAGGTATTTGACAGACAGACACGTCTTTCCTTGCAGCGTTATAGTTGAGCAGCAATACAAGTTGGTATCAGTCAGATGACAGCTTTTGATAAGGATCATAGAAACGGGAAATTATTTGACCAATTGAGTGAGTGTGTTGGTGATGACACAACTAAGACAAATACTGGAAAACCCCTAAAAGTAATCTGAAGGGAAGATTCTGCGTGTGTGGGGTCTGCAAGGATGCCACTGATCATTTGTCACTTCTAATATGGACTTTGAACAAAACACACACACGTACAAATAGAGACAAAAATTTATAGTTGTTATAGCAACCACGGGCAAGCACAGAGGCGGTTTCTCAAACCATTTGCCAATTTGGTTAATTATGTCTTTGTTCCGGTGAATAGGCCTCCCCTCTTCGCTTCCCCGCCGCCCCCCACGCCTGTCCCGGCTCCGGCCTGAGCAAAGCCAGCTGACACACACACACACAGACACAGACACAGACACACAGACACACATGCACGCACGCACACGCACAGCACATGCACACACTTTGTTTTGGGGGGCTGGGTCCAGGATAACTGGGAGCGGGCGGATGGAGGCAGGAACATGGAACAGCAGCTCTAATGAGCCAGTGGCTGTCAGGAATGGTTAGACTGCTGCACAGGGGGAGGCGGGACAAGTGGAGGGGCGGGGGCCTTCACACACACACTCACACACAGAAAAATACACTAATAGTGATAACAAATTAGTTGGTCGAGCACTAGTCTTCAACTCTCACTTGGTTCTTGTCTGCTCGGTTCCCCTGTTAACTCCAACACTGAACCTTCGTCTCTGTCTGTTAGCTGCTGCGCAGACACGACGATCATTTCTTGAAAACACACAAACACAAGCCAAAATTGAAAAGTGAATTCAGCTGCTATTACACAACATGTTACACATGAGTCACACAACCTGCTTCACACTCAACTGATGTGGCGCTCACATATTACCGTGCATGCATGTAATTGATGCAGTCAGTGTGTTTGGCGTGTGTTGAGAACGTGCATCCTTTAGTTCCAGTCAGCGAGTCCTGCTGTCCACTACATATGTTTGCTATGTTTCTCTGCCTCCATTACATGAATGTGCAAACCAACTCTCATACAATGACAACCATCTGTCATTACACACACATGCACGCACACACCCAAAGCGCTCAGAGCTCCGCCTTCCAGAACCGTTCAAATCCGTCTATAAAGTCAGCGAGAAAAAAAAATCAATGGAGTTCTGACAGAGACAAAGGGCCTGGGAGGAAGAGCAGCTGAACTTTTCTGTTTGTCTCCACACTTTCCTCTCCGGCAGATGTCACAGTAAAAGTTGATGAGCTTCTCTTCACGTAGGAGATAGCTGGAGGTTTTGCGAAACCACACCTGAGACACGAGGACTCCACTGTCAACTTCATTCAGCGACTCCTTCGTGGCATGCTGTGTGGGATTACGCTTTGATTTGGGCGTCTTGACAGTTGAAAAAGCCCCGTCAGAAGGTGACAGAGTACTGACTTCTGCTGAGTCCTCACATTAAACACGGTGCACTGACGCACGGTGCTGCGCTGTAGATGTAGATGCTGTAAATAAGTACTGCAGACGGTAAAGGATGTTTGCCCACAGCAGGACGGCCCTCTGAGCAGACTCGCCCCTCACTGAAATAAAGGCACAGATGTTATCAATTATCAAGGGCCTTGCAGTCATTTACTGTACTCTCTGTGCTCACCAACCCTTCCCTCTGTTTAATTACAATTCTGTCTCATTAACAACTGCTATATTCTCCTGTCTGTACCTCCATATGCCTTTCGTTGTCATTTCATGAGCATGCCCTTTAGCCCCGTTCTCTATCTGTCTTCTTCCTCCTGTCTGTGCTCGTGATGTGCGCAACATGATTCAATGACGGATGTGTCAAGGTTATTTCTGTCTATTTTCCACTTTCATTGTGTTTGACAGCAGAGGTGCATGTCAATTATGTAAAAAGACGTCTCCTTTGGCTGGAAATTCAAGCCATCACTGACCTGCCCTTGATCGTGACCATCGCTATCCTGCTCAAGGATGGTACTGTTGTACCGGAGCTTTAGGAGCTCACCCTGACCTTTAACCTGTGCTGGAAATAGAGAATCTCTCCTCAGAAATAAAGTTAGTAAGGAGATGATGAAGATATTTGGGCCTCTCGTCCGAGGGGCCTCCTGCGTTGGACTGAGAGTCTTCACAGAAGCACTGGTTTGCTGATGGTGGGTGAAGGAGGATGACCAACCGAAGGAACATCAGAGGCAACAACTCACATAACAGGAATGAGATGTGACGATAATAATGGACTGATGATGACGCCAGCCGATAATGACACCCCTGGGAGACAGCGGAACAACCTCACTTCGGTGTGATTTTCAAATCCTCTCCGTCACTGTCTTTGCTATTGAACTTGACGCACATCTAGTCTGACACGCTGAATAATGGACATGGAAGGAGAGGAGGCTGAGCGACAGTGGTACAGGGGGAGATAGACAAACAGGAGGCAGGCGAAGATGGAGGGATGGATGAAGGGCAGAAGGATTGAGGGATGGAGGAAGTTAATGTTGGAGGAGCGGGCTGTCAGTGAGACTCTGTTAATGATGTACAGATGGCCAGTGAGTCTCCCCTCCCCACACCAGTAATCTAATGAGGAGACGTGGATTACCGTTAACTCAGATTAATTTTTAACATGGTGGAGGACACAGTGATGACAACCATGATTATTATCATTACCATAATCATTCCCACTTCTGTCTGCCACTGTGTGTGTGTGTGTGTGTGTGTGTGTGTGTGTGTGTGTGTGTGTGTTGTGATGTGGATTTGAAAATACTGTACACGAGCTTGCGAGAGGTTTTTATGAACCTTGTTCATTTGCATGGAGTCTAGACATGACATCACGTCATCATCCTTTTGTTTTTCATAAACAATATGTATTGACCCTCAATCAGGCCGGGGCAGCAGCTCTATGTGTAAGACTACCAGAAAACACAAACACATAAAAGGCCTTTTGTCTTAGGATGAGTGTGCGAGGAGGGGAAGCAGGAAATCAGGAAGGAGGAATTCCCAGCTCCTCCTTTCTCAGAGGAGCCATAAGTGGAGGTTCATGAAGTTAAGAATGTACAGATGATAGCAGGACAAGAGGGACACAGGGAACCGGAGCGAATGGAGGACTTGTAGGGAGATGAACAAAACATTGGAGAAATCACATCTCAAGTCTGATGATTTTTATAATATTTTTGGCCTTTTTATTATTGACAGAATACGCGTGACGTCACTGCTGCTACACACACTGAGTGGCAGAAAGACGAGCGGCAATTAATGCATCTACATCCTAATCTGATCAATATCAGCGTCAGATTTCTCTAAATCGGAACGTTCATATAACCCAGGGGGTAGCTGCTGATGTTAGCTGCTAACATTAGCTTGCTTTCAATAGAAGCCTAACGTGCACTTCTTTAAATCGTTGCAGCCTGAGTTGTTATTGTTTTTGTTTCAGTTCCTTTGGTCAGAGCAGCACTCGTTAATGGACATGGCCCACGGGTTGTTTAATACATTAAAATGAGCAATATCGAAAGAAATTAAATTGAAATTGACCAGATAATCATTGGTTTTCCTGCTGGTTTTGTAGTTTCCCCCGACCAAAGAGAACAACGTTGCAGCTTGTGTTGCCACTCGATGACGTCAACGTCCTTTAAGTCCGTGTAAATGCAATTCACGTTGAATTCAGTGTGACTCTGTCTTTATCTGATACCTGTTGGCAGGTCAAACAGCAGCAGAAGGATGTGACCATATAACAGCAGCAGACCTTTAACAAGAAAATAATAATAATAATTGTGCGTGTGTGTGTGTGTGCGTGCGTGCGTGTGTGCGTGCATGTGTGTGTGTTTGTGTGTGTGTGTGTTTTGGGGGGGAGGTCGAGTCAGACAGTGTCTAATCCGCTCCCTTAAAACAACAATAACACGGGATGAGACAAGATAAAACAGTCTCGGCCTTTGTTGCCTCAGACAATGAGTAAAAGTGTTGTTCATTGTTGAATACGAGCTTCACACGGAGCATGTGTCCATAATGCACAAGTGACATGGACCATTAATTGGTATGAAAATAAGATTATAACATCGCCATTCTTTCTTTTTCATGTTATCGGCTTTTTAAACATTTTCGGGAGTCGGTTGCACTCAATACGGGATCCATCTATGAACTGCTTGTTAGAGACATTCATACAATAGAGAAATGAGTTATACTGAATAAATAGTCATATGTTATTCTGATTTGGCAGTTTATCAGTTGTTAACAGGCAGTTCAATAGTTTCATTGCAGTGTGTTTGATCAACGTCAACATGGCTGCTGATTGGTTGACATGTGTAACAAGCTGCAGACACCCATTAGACAGTTTAGTTGATAATTCACAGTCTTCTGAAGGTGTTGATGAATACTTGATTATTGTGTTTGCCATGCTCACTTTTGGGTATTTTCTTACTATATTGGAATAATATGGACAAGTTTTTTTTAATTTTGCATCAACTATATGCTTGTGCTCAAGAATTAGACAGAGCCCCACTAACAATGTTCACGTCAATCCATGGTCACATTCCATTCCATATTTTTTGGAATATACCAAAGTTTGTGAGCTCAGCGGTATTCATCACCAGCAAACATTCCTCTCTCCATCTCCCGGCATAGGCACTGTATCGCTAACACATTTAAGTATTGTTAAACATTGTTAGTGTTACTGAGATGTCATCATCACACACACACACACACACACACGGACACACACATTCATATCCACTGATCGTTGCTGCAGAGATGTGAGTGAAGGCACTGGGTGGCGAGGCAGAGCTGTCACTTTGCTTGTCTCTCTATCCATGTTGAGGCGAGAGAGAGAGTGAGTGTGAGTGTGTGTGTGTGTGTGTGTGTGTGTACGTGTGCAGGGGTTTCTCTTAATAGGCAGGTCCCTAAAAGCACGCCGATTACCCCAATTAAACAGTGTTCTCATCACATCTCTGGGTCCCCGGGCCCCGAGAGCCTGTTCGCCTGTCTGAAAGAGTTGACAAGAGGCCAGGATGACACACCCAGTCAAATATATATGCACACACACACCCACACACATTTATGCATAAATATGAATGGAGAAAATGTTCACCTCAATAAATTCTTTCCCAACTTTTTTTCATACGACAACCTTCCTAACGTCTAAAAGA
>CAAKHC010002914.1:30737-51501 GCA_901007825.1 Macroramphosus scolopax | reverse complement strand
AATTGTTGCGAATGACTTGAGCTGCCATGACAGCGTTGACAGTAAGCCTCTCGTTCCACTCTGGACAGGATAGTTTTTGTGTAATCGTGTTGACGGTCAGGAACTCTGATTTTGCAGACCTCCTCCAAATCGAATGTAAAAGAATTATATTTGTTGCTGTGTTACATGGATCCGTCAAAATCCTATTTTCTTCTGCCAATGCTACACCCCTGCGTGTTTGGTGAAAATCAGCTATATAGTTGTCGTGTAATCCTGCTAACAGACAGAGAGACAAACCACCGCAGAAAACTGACTTGAAAGGAGGCTCTTTTAGATGCATTACAATTGCATTTTAAGCCTCAGCTGTCTGCAATATTACAGTGATGCATAATAATTTAGTATCTACTAAATTAAATCCAGCAAGCATTCAACTAATACATTTCCTTGTTGATTCAGATGAGAACAGTATTTGGAAGATGTGATTATTTAGTACGTATGACATGTGATATTTATGATTCAGCAACATGCAGCAGATAAGATCAGGACTGCTGTGGAATTAAGTTTTAGCAGTTTGATGTTTGGAACATCGATGGAGGGATAACTTATTTTTACTTTGAGTTTATTCGTCAGTTCGTTCTGCACCTCATGAACGTCTTCTTAGTGCCTGTCTCTTCACACAGCTTCATGCACATATTGCTCTTTCACACACAGATTCAGACACGCACCCACGGCAGCGGTGTCATCGCTGACTGCTGTGCTCCCATGCTGTCGTCTGGCTGTCACAACCCCAGTGTTGGGCCTGCTGTTTGGGAGAAAAGCATGCGCTGGGCAGATACTATTTAGACAGATTAAAAAATCCATGTCCAGCTGTCCACATCAGTCAACATACTGCCTCCCTGATAGTCCCAGCACTGCTCTGCTGTATCTCTGCCTCTCTATCCCACAACCATCTCCTTCTATCTGGATACACTGGCCCCCTGACTCGGTGTCCTCGCTGCTTATCCCCGGCTTGCATGATGTAGTGGGATAGATTTCCTGCTCAATAATAATGTCAGAATAACTTACCTTCGCCTTGACCCAGAGTTAGTTCACATTTCCCAATCAATGTTGTATATTGTTAATATTACAACAGAGTATGGTATAGTTATAGCAATACATTGTGCAAGTGGAGAATTGCCGCCTTTATATTCATTGCTTTGTCCCTGTAAGATTGTATTTTAGTGCTCCAAGCACAGGAGCTGCTGTTACAGAGGTTTTTAGCTGTTGAATTAGATCAAGCAGAGCACAACAAATGCTTGCGGGGATGAGTTGGATTTTCTCTGCAGCACGGCGCTGTAAGCCTTCTCTCCTTCAATGACTGCAGAGATACGCACACGGCGTGGCTTTGAAGGTACAGGGTGTGATAGAGGGGTTAAACTGCTTCTCTCATTAATGAGGTCTCAACACTTACAAGATTGAAGTAACAGGAACATAGAAGGCCGGGCTGTAACCAGGGGATTGCAATGCAACAAAGCAATATGTACACTAAGATTTAAACACAGTAAACCCGTTTAAAAAAAGAAGTATAGATTTTGTTACTTTTAACTTTGAATTGGACAAGTCTATTTGTGTGTATTCTTGTATAGCTCAAAGCATTGGAGCATGAATTCATATCTCTTCATGTAGTGTACATTTTGAATGTGATTGTTGTGCATGGGGGCAAGGCAGGGAGACCCCCATTAGTCGCTCTGGCCTGAGGCCGAATCCCTGATGATGTCAGTAGTAATGGTCCCATCCTTTGGCCCCTCCATCCTCGCTGCCCTTCCTCCAGCAGATCTCCTTCCTCCTTAACTCCTCGCTCCGTCACCTTGTCGCTTCACGTTTTCTCCACATCAACACATAAATCTAATAAACACTCATTTTGGAAAGTGGCAGGTAGGTAGTGGCAACGTTGTCAGATAATTCCAATCAAACCAAATTAATCTCATAATAAGCCCTGGAAAGAATTATTTTGTATTAGGTTAACTAATTAACTTGATTAACTAAGTATAGGGGAAATCGATTTTATGTCTAATTGGTACATTTCCATTCAGTTGGATTATTTCAGTTACCCTGAGAGAATGTCGCAGGTTAGCGGCACGAATTAATATTTGCTTGGGAATCCCCCCTAGTTTATTATCAGAAAATTACCTCTAAAGTTAAAGAAGATTAATCTATATTATGACAACCAGAAATAATGGAAACTATTTGTCCGCCAACACCTGTTTGTTTCTGTTCACTGTAGCATGATATCACCAAACTGTTGTAGGCTAAGTGATATCAGCATGACTAATTTGACATTTCCTGTTTATTCATAGACTCAGTTTCATACCACAGATGTTCTGATATGGGATTAAGAGAAATGTGAGTCTTTCTTGTGTGGCTGCACTCTAAGAAACAATAGAGTTTCTCAGCCAAACTCTGCCAAGGAATGATTTCCCTGAGAGATACTGAAACTGATACAGGCCTGGAATATAATACGAGGAAGTCTGCCAACAGCAACTCCTCCAGGACCAGTTATAGAGCTTTCCTCAGCTCTTTAGATAGATAGATAGATAGATAGATAGATAGATAGATAGATAGATAGATAGATAGATAGATAGATAGATAGATAGATAGATAGATAGATAGATAGATAGATGGATGGATAGATGGATGGATGGATGGATGGATGGATGGATGGATGGATGGATGGATGGATGGATGGATGGATGGATGGATGGATGGATGGATGGATGGATGGGCTGACCTATAAAGGCCCCATCACCAGGAGGCATGGAGTCAGTCAGTTAGACAGACAGAGCTGGAACCCTTTAAACACCATCACAACGTGCTGTTAACTCCCCCGTCAACAACTAGTCCCGACGGGTTGTCCGCTTGTGAGGGCAGCGAGATGGAGGAATGGAGGGCATCAGAAAATAGACAGACAGAAAGTGAATGAGAAGAAGTGGGGTGTGTGAAGAACGAGGCTTCGTCTGTCTTGCCCTTAATGGTCCAAATGAGGCTCGGGGAGGGTGCATGCGTGTGGTTGGACTGAGGGAGTGTGGGGATGCGGGAGGGTCGGCTGAAGGGGTCTGAGCCTGGAGACCGAGGCAGACCAGAGCTAAGTGACTCAGGCTCAACACCATATGAGCTGGCAGCTTGTCACATTCCAGCCCATCACTGAGGGACCGGATAGCAGAGACTGTTTCACCACAGAGCAGCTCCCGTCACCTCCAACACACACATGGGGTGGAAATCATTTTATTGAGTTTTCCAGAAAGCTGTGTAAAGTCCTGGGCACAACACAATTTAGAAAATAATTTCCGAAACAGAATTCAATTGATTCCAGATAGATGTTGCTATAGTTGTCGTGTTTTTAGAGTCACAATCATCAGACATGTTGGCCAAAACTAGGAAGTTTTGGGAAATTGTCTTTAAACCTCCCTTCACCAAATAAACTCTAAATTGTGTTGAAAGCCTAAAGGAATATTTGGGGCCAAGGAAATACCTCAATTCCTCTCGTTGTAATGAGAGAAAGACCCCCAAACCGCACCGTGTGTGAGATACTGTGTCTCACTCCTTCTCATGTTTACGCTGCCTTCTTCAACCCACACATCTTTGTGTCTCATTGGAATATTCATGCCAATTAAAAGCATGTATCCAAAAATAGACAACCATGATTATGTTGGCAGGGAGCAGAGATCCTGTATGAGAATTAGTTGTGTATTATTAATGAAATGAGTATAAAACATACAATTTACTCTTACGATAAGTTATTCAGTAGAGTTAGGGGACATGGTTATTGCACACAGGCTGTATAGGTGAACTTAAGGCGAAAGCTCATTGAAAATTCCTCTCAGGCTCTCATCTGAAAAAGGAGAATCAGGGACAGGGGATTATGTCTGTGATTTTTTAAATGAATAGTATTCATAGAATGGTAATTTGCGGAAAGAAAATTCTCAAAAACATGATTATCAACACTCTGAAATAAGACAGCAGGATAAATGGTCATGTGCTTCATGTATTTTTTGGATTGGGAGTGTGTGGAAGAAGTGGTTCAGCTTTGACTGAAAACAAGGAGCAAGCACCTCAATTAATATTTTACAGGAGAATAAATTAAAACACACGGAACTCGAGGTAAAGCCACGGAGATTCAGGGAAATCCTTCTCTTAAACGAAGTGACCTTGAAGATTAACAATCACATCCGTTACATATTGTGTGTTGCAGCTGTAGTTTAAATCAGTTCTCCACTCTCAGATTGTTCTCTTTCTCCGCTGTCCTTCCTCAGTCTGGATCCTCAAAACCCCCTAAAGGCGAACTGACTGCATGTCTGGGCCCATTCCCACAGTGGCGATTGGGTCATGTGATCTTCACACAGGTGTATGTTGTCACACACCTAGGCAGGTGAAAAATATCTGTCTGCCTGCAATGGAAGCTCACCAGCGTCCCTCTACTCTCAGGATAGAGTTACAGCTCTTACAGCCGTATCGACAAACTGAACCTTCGCTGCTCGTCTGTCCGTCCTGCATCCCGGCCGAGTCTCCTCCATACTTCTTCCACAGATGCTGGTCAGTCATGTCACCAGTTCCTCTTTTTCCTTTCTTGCATGGCCAACATTTTCAACATCCCAGCAGGGGTGACAAGAGACGTCCCACACAAAGTCATACGTCTCCCGTCTTGTAGAGCATGTTTACAGTTGCTGTCAAACTTCTTTTGAATGTGGCGGGTCGTAAACATTTTTACCTCACCTATGGCCTTGTTCCAACATGGTGTTGTTTACTGAGTAAATCATTTGGTAACTTCCTGTTTGTAAACGTGACTGAGACAAATCCAAAAGATCCTGCACAATGTTGAAATGTACCAGATGATAGAAGCTGCTGTTTAATGGTCATTGACTGCACGATATAGATGGGCTATTATGACAATGCTTTAATCATTCTTGTTTTATTTCCTGTGTGGTGCACAGGATAAACACTCGTTTGAACACAGCAGGCCGAAGCAATATGCACATAAAGAAATTACTTAAATCTAAAGAGTGAAGTCTGTCATCAACTAATTGAAGCATATGACAACAAAAACAAACTTTTGCCACCTATATTCGATCTGACGATGAAGTTAGCGGAGAACGCAGAGCAGGAAAACAAAGACGAAGAACAAAGCGAGTGGAGTAGAGCTTGGGAGAGAGGACAGAGAGAGAGGTGTCAGTGTCTCTCATTCTGCAAATAAACAAAAAGTAAACACCAGTGGAGGAAACACTCTGAAACCTGATGCTGCTGATCGTTCCTCCACCTGCCCACTCAGGTTTCCCAGAAGGCCATTCTGCCGGCCAAATGCACAAGGAAGGACAAAAGCAGCGCAAAAAGCCAACACCTCTTTCCTCTTGGGGTACTGGGAGACAATAAAGGGAAAAAAAGCGATACAAAATCTTTGTTTGCTGAGATTAAAACATGTTGCGTTCTCTGCCTCCCTCCCATTCCTCCCTCCTGGCTCTCTCTCCCGAGAGGTAACTCAACCGGCCGAGAGATGTAGCTGTCAGTGAACTCTGTCTCAATTCTTGGGAGCTCATAAAGTCGGCCTTATCATTCGGCCGTTCTTTTGTTTTGATGGCATTGTGGTGCGGCCTATGACGATGCGATTAGCCGATCAGCCTTGGCAGCGGGTGAATAAGCAGGCCTCTCCTTTGGCTGTGCCTCCTGTGTGATACGGGAATATGTTGGTGATGTGACCAGACTGGTGCCCCAGCCTGATTGTTAATGACTGTAAGTCATCCTGCCTTATCCTCCATACAGGCAATGTGACTCTGATGATAATGGCTCAGGAATCTACACACGGGGGAACACAAGTGCCATCTGATATTCCAAAGGAAAGTATTTACCGAATATTTGTCTGATCTCTGTGGGAACACTTAAAGTACTGTCGTGTTAACAGCACATGCGCGGCAAATTGAGCCATCTTCTCTCACACTTGGCAACAAGTCTAATGAAGGTTCTTTTTCCATGAAGTCAGCAGTCGACATGCGAGGCAACATGCACATCTAATCCACGAATGGTAACTGTGGCGGGGGGGTGGCCCAGAGACAAACATTCTCTCCGTGGGGGTTTCTGGCAACCTCAGTGGGAGGTCCAACTCTCATCAGCACTTTACAATCCCCCCCACTTGTCTACCTTTCCCTCTCTAATCTCCGAAGGCTTTCAAATAGAGCTTACAAGAGATGTGCCCATCGTCGACACACCCGATTTGATTTTGTGTGCTTAAACAAAACACTTTGCTCATCAGAAATAGCCCCGATGAAAACGGTGGACAGGCTGATGTACAGGAGGGAACACAGTGACTGGAAAAACTGCTGAGCAAGGTTGGACGTGACGATTGAAGTCTCCAGAAACTTTTCATCACTGCAGTTTACTTCTTTCCTTTTACCTCAACTGTTTTAGACCTCAGCGGGCCACAGCATGACTGTTAGCAGGCTTTAGGGAGCAATTTCTATATGAATAAAACCTCATTCTTGCGATGAGGATCCAGAAGATCGTCATGGTTATGCAGTCTAACTTAACTCTGCATCATTAGGGATCTTTCTTTGCACGTTACAGCAGAGGAAACTGCAGTTAAGACGATACAATCCCTCTTCTCTTGGAGAAACTGGTGATTTCATGTGACCTTTCAAAAGAAGTCAAACTAAACAGGCCTGTTGCTCTTGTTGCTGGCTGTTCTCATTGAAGGTGAGTGGAGAAAATGTGAGCGTCTTTTCATCCCTGCAATGCCGATCCCACTATATAAACAGTACTCCCAGATAATGAGGCCTGGTGAGAAAGCGTAAAGTGGAGGTGTATTGAGGGGCCATGTAAGCCGGCCTAATCCTCCTTCACAGCATTTGTTGTGTCATTAGAGCTGTATGGGTAGTAGATACTGTGACAAGGGGCCTATTCACTCCTATAGCCCCCAGCCAGCAAACTGCAGAGAGCCAGTGTTGTGTTCATAGCTGCTCTAAGCCACGGTGGATTTTCAAAGGTGAGATCGTCCACACTGGACCTCTTCCCCTGGGGAATAGAAAATTTGGCAAATATCAGAGGTCACACACAAAAAAACACGACACTAAAAAAATTCACTCAGCAGCTTTATTCTTTTGTGCAAATCTCAGGCAACACAGTAGCTGAGAGACAGGAGATGGCAGGTGTCTGGCTCCATGGATGAACTTATCCACCAGTGCTAACGTAGTATGGCTTCCCTTTGTGTATTAGGTCACGGGTGAAAGCAGGTGGTTTTTAATTTGGCTGATTTCATCTTTATCTATTTCAAGCATTCCATCACTCTTATCTCTCCTGCTGTCAACACAAGTCTTCGGCCGTGTCCATGAATTAATTCTCCTACGTTGATCATATTGTATTTGTGTCAAAGAGCCTGTTGAGAAAAACATTCAATGCTGCCGCTTAATTCATATTTTAAGCCTGGAAAAAATGATCTTCCTTCTACAGTGTACAGTACCATGGAGAATTACAGTATATTTGATAGTACATATATTATTGTGCACTTAACATTTGTCAAACATGAAACATAAACATGAAACAATGTTAGCAGGAACTGAAATTTCAGAAAGTTCAGTTTATCTTATTAAACCCTTGACGAGATGGCAACATGCATGTTGTGTAAGGCTCAGTGTTCCTACAGGAGGTAAGCTCTAATTGAAGAGGTTTATTGAATTATAAACTTTGTGTAGGACAAAGCAATTATGATCCATGAAATGAAAGAATAAGTACTGATGATCCAACAGCATGACTGCATTTTTAATCACTGTGAAGTTAAAGATCTGCAGTATCAACAAACCTTTGGAAAGTTTTTGTGTAACAGTGCAATGAATGAATGTACAGAACGGTGCAGCTACTGTACATCACATCCTGTGAATCGTACCATAAAATGCTGATATCAGGTAGTAGAGAGAGTGACTCATCTGTAACTGTAAACGATAAAACTCAGGAGAATGACCAACATGTTCATATACAGTACAATATCATAGAACAAGCATCACAGGGTCGCGATATTGCTTCTTATTTGCTTAAAACGTTACAATGGCTCAGATGATAAACACAGCTGTAATTTGATTTCCCAAAGTACATCTTAAGTCTCAGCACAGTGCGTACAGTATGACTGCACGCCATCGGCCAACACACTGAACCCTGTAATTCATCACACACACTGGATGCACCTGTCTGTCGAGTAAACTCAACACAGCAAAACTCTGTGTGCTCGTCCATGACTACACAGGATCTGCAAGTTTCAAGCTAATGAAACCATTAAGACTTTTTAAGACTCAATAGAATCTCAAATGCAAGGTAAATAAAACAGTGCAAATTAAAAAAAACAAATACACTCTGTAATATTAGAGTACTTGCATGGCTGGTATCTCCTTTACATGGCAAAACGAGAGATGGAACTTATTTAAGATCTTATAGTGAATTGAACATTTGCTAAAAGTATGAAGCATATTATTATAAGTATTCATCAGACACCCAAACTGACGACCCAACGGTCCGATCTTGATCTCACTTGGGCGGTTCCTTGAGCTGGTGTTCCCTGAGGGCACCAGTGAAGGTAGCCGTCCACACATGCAGGGCCGTTCCGGCAGAGAGGGTGAGGAAGAAGAGGAAGGCAACTTGGTAACCGAAACAATCCACCAGGCCTCCGGCCAGAGCGCTGAACATCAGCTTCCCCAGCACCTCCAGAGTCGCTAGGAAACTGTAGTGGGTCGCCTAAAGAGAGGACGGCAGTGTCGGGGTATGATGAAGGGGAAAGAGGTAAGGAGGTAAAGAAAAGTGAGCAGGGACAATGACAATGGGGAAGGACATGGTTTGGGAAAGAAAGAAGGACATTGTGAGTTAAAGGGGAGAGTTGTAGACGCCGTGTGACACTCTGTCTTATCCTGTAGAAACGTACTCACCAACTAATACAAAACAATTTTCATTACAATGAAAAGACGGACAAGAGAAAAGATGTGATTAAAAAGTTTTAGGAAAGTGGGAAAAGAAAAACATACAAGAGAACACAAACAAACAAGAAAGACTGGAAGCCTGAGAGAGAAAGGGTGAGATCATGACCTGAGACGATGGATGGAGGCCAACTAAAGAAGAGTATCTGATCGCAGCCTTGAGGCTTTCAGAACGGAGCTAAAGAGAGAAAGATATTACCTCGTCTCTACCAGCCTCCCTCCTCTGCCGCGTGCTTCACATTCAGCAACTCAGACAACAGAAGGACTCTAGTGACACTTACACGGATGAGCAGAGAAATGATTCTTCTCTACTCGATAAAATGTAATGAATCTTTTGTTTCATTTTAAAACAACAAAGCCGGGAACTGTCACCTAAGTACTTTTGAATAGTTGCATCCACAGACGATGCTATTCTGTTGTCACTTAGGATCCATCAGTCACAGGCGCAGCACTTGTGCACATAATATTCACTTTAATCAACACAAACGACTTTCTCCATGGAAAACAAAGACTTCAAATTAAATCGTATGAACTCTGTGAGTGATGGTAGTGAGCTGAGAGCTGTTACTGTGGTCCGTGTTCTGTGGCAGAGAGCAAAGAGAGCCTGTGTGACCGCATCTGAGTGGAGTGCCTTTATTCCGACCAACTTGTTTAACAGATTTGGTTTCTTTTCTCCTGGGGATCGTTAACAAGCACTCACATGATCAGCTTTCTGTCACTGGATAGCACTACCTTCAATAACACACACATACACACAGTGAGCACAGGAGAACGTATGCTTCCAGTCCTGCGTGCATGCACACACACATACTGACTCACACATCGGCACACTAAAAAGCAAATAGTATATGTGTCCTGAGAACCTCTCAAATGAACCCTGGTTCACATCCTCGAATGTTGTTATTGGTTCCCTCCTGATTTATATTTCATGAAAGACCCGGATATCTGTGAAACAGTCAGTTTTTTAATTCTGCCTTTCTTCTCCACTGTAACTCCACTGACTGACAGCAATTTAAATGATAATTCGTCACCTTCAGAGATTGACTGAGTGACTGAGTGAACGGATCACCTCCAGGCAATGATGGCCCAGTTACGACGGGGACAAAAGGAGTTATGTCAAAGAGGAGAATGCGAAAAAGGAGAGGAAAAAGTCAGGGAGAAAAAGGAGCACTTAAAGGACTCGAGAATGACAAAGAAATAGAGTGAGGTGGAAGGAGGGACAATGCCAGCGAGGGGGGGAAAAACAAAAAGGGAGGGAGAACAAAGAGAAAAGAAGCAATGATTAGAAACTGGGTCTGCTGAGTGATTTTCCAGGTGAAAACAGCTGATGAGAACTGACAGGCAGAGTAGAGGACAGGGGAATAGGTGATGTTAGGTGTGGTGCTGTACGCTAAGAATCTCCCTCTCTGGTTCCCTTTGACAAGCAGAGGAAATGACCTAACATTACAGACTAGCACAATCAAACCAAGACACAAGATAGGCAAGAAAAGAAGGAAGGAGGGAGAAAAGAAAAGAAAAGAAAAGAGATCATCTGCTTGTTCAGCAACAGGAGATGACCTAACACCAAAGAACGAGACAGCTAGAAGTGCACCCGGAGAGAGAAGACCCGGCCAAGGCCGACAGCCCACTCTTGAATACATTATATGAGTTTCCACATAAGATCATGCACAATTATCACTGTTAACATCCTTGATTTTTGTCATGAAGGTCAATCTAATATGTCATGAGTAATAATAAACATTGTGTCTTCCACATGTCTATGGAATCCAAACATCCTTTTTATAGTCAGACAGATCGACTGACTGACAACGACAGACGATCATGGTGGATGTAAAAATATCGAATTCTGAAATAGTGAAAAGTAGGAAAGTTAAATCAAAACCAAACAGCAGCCTGGATGTACAAAATAAAAAAACTGTTATACCTGAATGCTTTCTTCAGCTCTCTGAGTGCAATGCATCATGGTAGTGAAGGTGAGGGTGGTGATGAGACCACCCAGGAAGTGTTGAACACCCATACTCAGAACAGCCATACCTGAGGGAGCGAACACAAGAGCAAGTCAGGCAAAAAGGGAACAGCCGCATACGGAGACAAACTTCTGAGTGCGACGACAGTAATAAACTCACAAAAAATATATATTTTCTTTTAGAAAGAGGCTTTTCATCAGTCATTTTTACACTGATTTGCTACACTTCTCACTATCGCTCGTACTCTTGTATGAAGAAGTCAAAGAACGGAGACAAAGCAGTTCCTAACAATAAGCTGCTGAAATGTCTCCTCTCCTTTCTCTCTCCACCACCACCCGCCTCGTCCCCAAAACACATGTAGTGTATCCTCTGAGGGGAAGTGGCAGAGCGGTGTTAGGAAACACAGAGGAACCACATAGCCTATCTGTCTCTGCTCCTGCTAACACTGAATTATTCACTCAAGCCGCCAGAGTTTTTGCAGAATAAGACTCTTCAGTCAGCGACAGTTGGAGGCACAGAGACACACCGAGCGATCAGACTGGAAAAGTGGGAAGCGGAGGGTTATCATGTAATATTGAAAATTCAGAAACTGAATGTTTTTCCATTTTCTTTTCTGGTTCAGTTTTCCTGAAATCTTTGTTCTGGGTTTAAAGTGGAGGGGGAGAGGCCTCAACTTTCAGACTGAGAGGACTGATAGGAGAACAGACAACTCCGGCAGAGATGAAGGGCACAGATCTAAATCCCAAATGTTTTGCGACTGGCTGTGCAACAGAATCAGATGTCATTCAGACATTAACAAGTGAATGTCTCTCTGGAGAAGGAGAGAGCACATGTCTATCAATTACCTATAAATAATACACTCTTTTCTTATAGTACCAAACATCATTTGGCTGAAATACCTGCACTATATAATAGTGTTTCCAACCTGTTTGTAACCTTGTAGACCCTTAAAATGAAGCAATTACTAATTGTGACTCTTC
This sequence comes from Macroramphosus scolopax, assembly GCA_901007825.1. NCBI lineage: Eukaryota > Metazoa > Chordata > Actinopteri > Syngnathiformes > Centriscidae > Macroramphosus > Macroramphosus scolopax. The sequence continues at coordinate 39,597 of CAAKHC010002914.1, read as the reverse complement.
ATCACGTGTTCAGTGAGTTAACCAGAATTAATTTTACTGCTTAATTTCATTTTTGGGGGTCTCAAAATTCACGATGTTCATTGATGTCAAGATGTTATCATGCAGTAAAGTATTTTAAAGGACTAATTATTTAAGTTATTGATCATCTTGCTACCTCTTGATGTACGAACTGTTGGACTGTGAGGCTCCAGCTCACCTGACCACAAACCAGACCAGGAAATGTGTCTGCAGTTCTACAGAGGGATTTATAACTTTCCCTGCGAAGCTAAACTTCTATAGTGAAAACCTGCAGCAGGGATGTTACATAAACTAGATATCTAATTGCATACCTGCCAGCCAAGCTGACAGGAATCAGGTGATAATTTCTCAAGAGACGTTCAAAGGTGTCTGTGACCTTAAGCAGTGTGTTCAGATGCAGCTGCATGTTAAAACCTGGGTTTTGTGTGTTTATTTAATAAACTGTGAGGACTGTATGTATATGTGATCAGGATCTGCAAAGCTTAAATGTAAAGAGTTCAGCAACAACATGCAGTGCAGTCATACATACTATTTTGGAGTGTAGAAGAGCCTGGTTGCCATAAGTGTATGTGTGCATCATATTTAAAAAAGTTCAAGGAACACTATTTAACGATATAAGAAATATATGTATTAAAATTGTGTTGCAACTCTGTACCAACCAAATTGACAACTGCCATCCTTCTGCGACTGTATTTGAGTCTTTCACTCACCTTTCATGAGTGGTGACGGTTCCAGTACGGTGAGTAGAGAGCTCTGGAAGACCATGCTGATGGTTCTCAGTACGAACACACGTCGCATCAGAGCCCCAATGCTGACAAGACACAAGCAAACAGGACAGATATCAGAGTGACTTTGACTCCAGGCTAGTAATACTAAATTCTGTGCTTCTCACACACACACAGGCATGCGCACACACAAAAACATAAATGCACACGCTTAAGTAAATAAGTCCCCAGACACTAATTGATTCCCTGTTAGTGCAAGAAAATCATCCCCCTGTGGGTTTGGTTCGTGACGTAATCAATAACCTAACGAGAACCCCAGCATGAAGAAGATAATTAATCACTGTTAACATACACACACACAAACACAAACACGCATGCACCTACAATGCTGTGTGACATCAGGGATTAACAATGCCAATCACCCAGAGGAGGCCTGCCACTCAAAGGACTGTGTGTGTTTGTTTATGTTTTTGCATGTAATTACTTATGTGTAAAAAAGGCTGTGAGGAAGAAGAGGCCTCTCACACAGAACAGGATATCTCAGCAGAACAACTGCATCAAGTAAAACTTTCCTGAATTATATTTTTATTTAATTCCTTTCACTAGATTTGACAAATTTATGTTTGATTTATATTTTTTGCCATACGGATTGAGTCTGATGATCAGTTTTTTGCTAAGCGATGACCAAATATGCATTCAACCCATCCATTGTGTGGAGTACATACGACAGTAATGTACTACACAATCTACACAATGTACTTGAGATATGTTAGCTCAGTTATTTCTTTCCTCTGGCCATTTTCTTACTATGTAACTTGTTGTTGTGTTCACTCTTGCATCCTTACAGTATGTGTATCTTCTAAAGTGAGGTCATCCTATTCCTAAACACTGACCTCTGAATGTGCTTTTGTGGTATATTTTTGCCATTTTGCCAGGGGGCCTTTAATATGCTAGCAGACAGCATCGATGTGACAGGACGTAGGGGAGAGAGAGACCGGGGATAACGTATAACAAAAGTCCCTGGTTGCACTTGAACCAGGGATGTTGCAGAAATGGTCAGTGCCTTAGACACCAGGGCATCACGATTCCCCCATCTTTGTGAGTTTTTTTGAACATTATGCTAACGCTTCCCTTCAATTCGGCAACAACATAAGATAGTTTGGCTCATCATCGAAAATACCCAGTTCCTTTCAAATAAACTGCCAAACCTAGAGATGCAGTGGAGGCAGATAGCCAGTGTTTCTATTATGTAATAGAATATATGTATATGCAACTGTAGAGCTGAAACCATCACATATGTGAAAGTCTTCAAAGTAGTTTTTGTGTAATGCTGCTAACAGACAGACAGACAGACAAACGCCTGCAAAAACATACTCTCCATCGCAGATGGGACAAACTCAGACTTTAATCAATTACAGGAAGTGTTTTATGGTAGCAAATGGTAGCTTTAATTTTTTACTTTCTTGGACTCACATGAAATTTTCAAGAGGTAAAATATTCTGCCCAGCCCAGGTCTCTACAGTGAGACCAATTTGCTCACATGTGCGTGTAAAAAAGGCAGTTTGAACATGAAAAAATAATTGGGCGCACTGGCATGAGCGACTTCTAACAACGTTAATATTGGCCTTGATAATGCACTACATCTAAAATCACTCGTGTAAATACAAGATAAGAGAACTAAACCTCTCAAACATCTGTTTATTTCAACACTACATTCAACTACTTGTTTCAAGCAACAATTTGTTGTCTTAAGTGTCTATCTTCTCTAAATGACAAGCTAATGTTACAAAATGACATCAGCTTCAAACCTGTACATCCATGGTGAGAGGTTAAATGAAACATGTCATAAAGACATAAGATGGTTTTGTTACTGTTATTACAAATATCTCTAATTGCATTGGTACATTAGTGTATTTGTGTGTTTAATTGTATAATTATTATGGATTATGTTCAACTCCTTACAAACTGAACCGACAGTCCTAACCTCCCTGCGTCTTCCCCTCCTCATCATCCATCCACTCTCTGTCAAGTCTCTCCTTACTTTGCTGCTGGAAAACCAATCCTGTATCATTAACATGCTAACACATTCTCCTCCTTGCTGCTCCTTCACGTCCCTTCTCAATGACAGCCTTTCATATCACATACTCTCAGGAGATGCTGAGGGGTGTGCGTGTGTCTGAGAAAGCGAACCACCCTGGCTGCCACCTCACACGGGCCGGGCCCAGATAAGAATAGCCACGTTCTCAGGTTTCCAGAGGTTCTGTAAAGGGGGTCACTGACTGACCACTCAGCCGTTTCTGATGGTCGGGAGCACAAACCTTCCAACTGAGCTTTTAGAGGGAGGTCACAGACTACTGGACAGACCTTTCTCTGAGTCTGTATGTCTATTTGTGTGAGAAGCACAGGTAAGGAAAATAGTGGTCATCTGACACTGGAAGACACATACTACATAAAATATAATTTGTTAAACACATGTCGTCTTCAACTGAGTCACTTGAGTGAGGAATCTTTACACTGCACCCATCAGCACATTATTTATGTCTCTTTTCTAATTATATAATCAACTTACACTTAAGTTGTTTTTTAATTATTTTTAATTATTCAGTTAATTTAGTAATTTAAAATACCCATAAAATAAAATATTTTCCACATTGGTACATCATTTTTAGGGAATCTGAAACCCTTGTAAAATTGAAAAAATTGTAACTAGATAGAGATAGATAGATAGATAGATAGATAGATAGATAGATAGATAGATAGATAGATAGATAGATAGATAGATAGATAGATAGATAGATAGATAGATAGATAGATAGATAGATAGATAGATAGAAAGCCTAAGGTGTTGTCAGATACACGGATAAGAGTGATAATCAGACAAATGGCTAAAGAGGTTAGACAAACTTTATGTATATGGTGATTTTCAGTCTATCATAAGCAGAAGATATTAACAGCTTGTCTTTTCAAAGGTGGGAACATATGGATGCATACACTTCGTTACTGAAGCTACTATAAGTGAGATTGAGTGAAGGCGTAAAAGATAAAAAATTGCAACATGACAGTGACATAGCTTAAAAGCACTTTGTGTTCAACAGATGTGTTGTCTTTAGAGGCTCTGTGTATACTAGTGTCAATTTACAATAGGAGAAAATCCTGAGAGCCAGCAGAAAACAAAACAAAGATACAAAGTCTGACAGAAGACACAGAGCAGTGGAAACGTGAAGGAATGGATAAGCACAAGGTAAATATCATATAGATCTGTTGTGCAAAATGTTCCACCAGGATTAAATGTACAGTAACGCACGGTGTGGAAGCTACAAGACTATCCTGCATCGAGGCTTTGTTGATATTTCTAGCTCACATTACATCACACTGGCCATAGGCAGGGCTGTGCAATAATGTGATACCAGTAGTAGCAGACGTAAAAACATCATGCAACGATGATCGGCCGACCGATATGTTAGAGGGGAAAATATTTAGGAGAGTTTAAATAGCATCATAGTATGTGCTCAAATATGATTTTAGTTAATAAAAAACAACTTTATACCCTCTTTTATTTTAATCAAATGGTTATTAACACTGGATTCTGGATCACATTGAAGCAGAGCACTTCAGGAAAGAGTTATTCAGGAAATGATATGTATTTAATTACATTGTAATAGATGTTATAATACATCATATCCATAAAGGTCATGACATCTAATGATGATCATAAGTCTGATCTAATATGCACAGCTACTGTGGTATTAGATTGAGTTTGTATCTGAAAATTAAACAAGGGTTGCACATTGTCTCTGCGATCAGACCCTGAGGGTGGTGTGTGTGTACCTGCATGCAGCACCACATTGTGTGTGTGCACGCATGTGAGTGTGAGTGTGTGTGTCTGTGTGTCGGATTTGCTGCTCATGCTGTTCTCACACCACACCAGACACGGGGGTCCCTGAGCTCTCAAACAAGGCCATGTTTACTTAAATTACTGAACACACTGAGCCAGGTAGACACACACCAACTCACACATACACGAGAGACAGCAATAAAAAAAATATAATAACAGACAGAGTGCAGAGGATAAGATAAAAGCGGGAAAGTGAATGGTAGTGAATACAAAGAGGAAGATGATGATGGTAACATCTAGCAGGATGAGAAAATAGCATGAGAGGCAGTGAGATACATGGTTTATGTGGCGCAGTGGACTGAACCTTATCAACCTTCTCACAGTTGTTTCCCCCTGTAAGGACTACTTGTACAGAACAATACTGGCCTTTCTGCTCTAAAACAGGTTATTCTGTCAACCTGACTGGTATATTTTTCCAATTTTGTTTTTTATAACTGCTATGTTACAGCATTTTTTGTTAGGCAGATATATTTTCTATGTTTAACTCATTTGAGCGCTCAATGTATTGAGGAAAGATGTCTCTTTGGCTCTGGAGATCCCAAAGATCACCTGTGATTATTGGAACCAGTCGATGGTGTTATTCATGTTTGAATATTAGAGCTGGAACATTTCGTAGATTAATTGAAGTTAATTGAAGTTAACTGAATACCTTTGTGTTTTGTCCTGTTGGTGGGACACAACAAACATTTGAAGAGGTCACTTTTGGCTCAGAGTCTTTGTGGCATTTTGAATAATTTTTTAGCCCCTGCAAATTCTACCACTAAAAGCCTTTACAGTCAAACTCATACGACAAGCAGAATGAACCCAGTGACGGCAAAAATGTCACCCTGCTGGTGAAGACTACCTGAAGTGAGCGAGCAGCAGGCCTCCCAAGGAGGAACCGCAGATGGAGAAACCCATGGCGATGACGCCATTCCAGAAGCCGAGCTCCCTGGCGGTCATGTGGTGATCCAACAGGAAAAGAGGAAACATGGTCACTGCACCCTGCTCACCTGCATACAGGAGGATGAGAGAGAGGTGGATAGATTAAAAGAGAGAAAACAATCAGAGAAAAGGGAAGACGGAAGCAAGCAAACAGGAAGGTAGATCAACTGAAGTCAGAATAAAGTGCTGTAGAATAGAATATTGAATCAATATTAGGTATTGTGCACCGCATGTCTCTGACTACGCATTACAATTTTCACATACAGTAAAAACAGTATGAGACACCCCATGAAAGTACTCGCCTATTCCAATCACAGTCATCTACGATGAGGATGTTGTTCAAAACTGTTCAGCCTGAATAACATGGTTTTCCTGAAATGACGATTGCAGAATCAAATACACCGACACACACAGACATGCGGCGCACCTAGGCCTATTCCTGGAAAGTGTCAATAATAGATGCCTGACAAGAGAAAGAAAACCCTCAGTCACTCTATCAAACGGAGGCCTCGCACTTTTCCTAAAGCACAAAAAGAAAAACACAACAAAAACACAAAAACTTCCAAAGATGAAACAGACCTCACAAAGACCTTTCAGTCAAAATAAAAAGTTTCTGTCAGACAGTAAGACTTTCTCTGTGAGGTGTTGAGTGTGGGGGTAATGTTCTGCTGAACATTACAGTAAAATATTCAGTGGCACCGACTATACGCCATTATTATATTAATGGAGACTGACTTCAGAAAGTCAGTGGGACCAAGGAGCTGCTTGAGTGACAGCTTGGCTCCCAGACTGCTGTCAAAGACGACACAACACAACCAACGACTCACTCACTCAGTCAGCCAGGAGACAAACAAAAATAGAGAAAGAGGAAAAGAGACAGATGAAACAGACTGAAATGAAAAAAATGATAAAGAGAAAGCTGAGGAGCTCCCAGTGATAGGGAGTGCAGCAGCAGAACGAGAGTGTCACCGCTGTAACAGTGGTGTGACAACCCAGCAGAAATGTGGAGAAACAAATGTCGATTCTCTGTGTAGGAAACACTTGCCTTTCTCTCACTTCTGTCACTCATCCTCAAACCTCCACATGACTACTGTGAAGGCCTAGTCTGCACAAGATGATGATACTCGAATAGCCCGATTAGGCAGGGGTCACTGTTACAGTACATCTGAGAAAAAGAGCAACGTGCAGATGCATGGGTGATGTGTCTTTAAAACTGAGCCACCGGGGTTAATAGGAAATTGTTTATATGGATCTGTAGTGTCTGGTTGAATCTTTAAATAGAAACCCATGTGGAGGTCAGACGTGATAACACACCCGGTGAGAGGTATACTGATACACTTACACCCTCTCTCGCATTATTTACATTTTAATCTCTGTCATCCTCTGTGCTGAGCTGTTATCAGTTGCAACAACTGAGCCATATTAGTCATAATAAAGTAAACATTGACAGTACCCATGATGCCTCGGTTGTTTACCCATGGTTCTGTGCTCCCGTGCCTGTCTGCCTGTTGTTTAGCTCAAAGCTCAGAGCTTTCACAGTCCTTCCTCCAACTAATTATTTCTTTAAAGAGGGGGTGGGGGAGGGTGTGCAGACAAACACAGCCAGGCTGATTATTCCTTTCTATAAATATTCTCAAAGCAACAATTGTCCATTTCAGCAGGGATTTCATTAGACATCTGCAAAGATTAAACAAGCAGAGTGGAGGGAAGGAGAAGGAGAAAAGGGTTGAACAAGGGAGAGAGGATGAGAGAAAGGGAACTGAATGGGGAGAAGAATGGAAATCTGTAAGAGAACGGAAGAAAACCAAGAGAAAGTCCGTCACAAAGAGAAAAGTGAAAGAAATTAAGGAGGGACAAGAGACCAGTAGAAGAAGCAAGACAAAAGAGGCTGATACAGAAAAAGAAGATGATGCAGGAAATGGCAATCAGAATACATGTAATTCAAAAAATGTGAGTTGAACATGACTGAAGAGAAAGGAGAACAGTCAGGGATGGAGACAACTAAAGACAGAGGGAGAGGAGGGGGGCAGATGAACATAGACATTGTTAGGAGGTTAGTGAAGAGGAAACAAAGGAAGGATGGCAGGCTCAAGGAAAATTCAGGGCTTGTGTTTACATGAGAGACAAAAAGCTAAAAAGACACAACGACAGACAAAACAATTTAATATTAAGAGGGGGAGTGACAAAAAGAAGGAAAGCGGGTTGGTTTATTTCTGCATTTAGGTTCCACCACAGGACTCAGGACTGCTCTTCTTCAGGTTCTTAATGAGTTAAATCTCAACACAACTCCTAGGAACATCTATGTCATCATGTTATTGGATATTACTGCTGAATTTGATATGGTTGATTACAATGTTTTAATAGACAGACTCTTATTTGGTCTCTTTACCATGACCCTAAACTGGTTCAGTCCTACTTTCAAAAAAGAGACTGTTCTGTATCAATTGGTAGCTGCACATCAGAAATCCTAACAAAGTGTGGAGTTCCGCATGGATCCATTCTCAGAACCAATTTCAAGAAATCAATTTAAATGTTCTTGTTTCTTGTGCTGTTGCCTGTGTACTCAGTGCTACATAAATACATCTGCCTTTGCATTGTCTATTTATCGGAGATATTAAAATCTATTTTTAACAACATCAGTAAATTATTCACTGATATATTGATATAATTAGTACAGCTTTCTTAGTGCAACTTTCATTAGAAATGCTCTGATTGCTTTGCAGTAACAGAAACGGCGTTGTATGACAAACACAAGGGGGTCACTGTTCTGGCAGTGCAAATAAAGCTAAAGCTAGATTCTTCTTTATGAAAAAAAAACAGTTCAATATCCGTTCCATGATGCTTTGTCCTTTCCAGCAGACAAAAAGGACTAAACAAATGCAGCAACATCCTTATGGGAATATGGCCTTAATTTTGATAAAGAACCTCCAAAGAACAATAACAAACCTGCCCGTTTAAACTGATTTCAATAATGCTACACATAACCTTTATCCCAGGCGATTAGATGAGAGAGATTGTCTGTGGGTATGGATGTGTATACAGTTCACATGTAAGTGTAATGGAGGGGGTTGGGTATAAAGAGGGATCAGGGCAGGATAAGGGTTAGAGGTCGGTGAGGACAGAGGGGACGGAACCTGACATCCATGCTGCAGCTCATACAAAAGAGCCGGCAGAGCAGTCAAGATCACTGACGACACCCAGTCAGCCTGCAGGACCACATTATCACTCCTTGTCAAAAGCTTGGCAAACATATACAGGTTCATATATACAACATGTTTGAGCAACACGTACGCACACG
>CAAKHC010002914.1:0-28093 GCA_901007825.1 Macroramphosus scolopax | reverse complement strand
AGATAATGTGTGTGTGTGTGTGTGTGTGTGTGTGTGTGTGTGTGTGTGTGTGTGTGTGAGTGTGTGTGTGTGCGCAATGGGAGGGGAGGTCAGACAGAAAATCACCAGTCTCCCACAAACATACCCACACACCCTTTGAACAAAAACAATACTGTCTCACATAGGGAATTGTGCTGGGACATCTAGGCCTCATCTAAAATATTACACAATCCCGTTTTCCCTGCAAAGGTAGGAATATTGAGGCTAATACAACAGTAAATGCAAACGAACGACACGGCTGTAAGTGAAACTACAGACATACATCACGACACTGAAAACGCGAAGAGTAATTATCGGTGCATCAGCCGACAGAGTGCGTGTGTGTATTTGTGTGATTATGTGAGAGAGAGAGAGTGTTGGGAGGTGGGGGGTGTTGCTCCCTAGACAGATTAGGGGCTCCAGCCGGCCTTCATATTTTGTCTAGTAGTGTCGTCTGCTGGGACTCATCCGATTACAGAACCACCCTTACCAAAAACTCTCTCAAAAACACACACGCAACTTAAAAACAAAGGCATATACATTCATACACACGCACAAGTAAATGATATGCAAATGTGAAGAGACAATTATATTTCCACCACCCACATATACGCGAACACACATCAACATGATGCGCCGTCTTCCGTTTCAGTTTCTGAACGCCGCAGACACAAAGACACTCTAATCCTTACATAATCCCCTTCTGCTACCAAACACCAAACTCCTGGTCATATCAACTCTCTCTCCCACACATACACAAGCTCATCTGATCCAAAAGTACTTTGAAATTTTTGTTTTCTCTCAGGAACTATCTCATCCACATCCAAAATTGTCTGCATGAACTTTACATGCATTCAAACTGACACAATATTGTTGTTTCACTGCTTTATAATTGTGACATTAGAAAACAAAGGTTTTATCTTGGTTTATGCTGTTTTTGCAAACGTACACACAAGACCTGATAAGTCTCAGTTTCCTTTCAGCAACTACTTCCCAAACTTCTTCAATACATTCTGACTGCTACTGCCCACAGTTTACACACACCAACAGAGACATCTAGTGGTGAACTCTGAGCCCCACATGCAGACAAAACAATTATGAAAAGTTCCAAATGGGACCATTTCAGAATATAAAATATGTCTTTGCTGTAGGTAGGCTTTTATTCTGTGTAAAGCATGAACACAAAACAAAAGTTATAATACAAAAAAAATCAGCATCCTATTTCAAAGTTGACGGGCTTGAAGTGGTCCTAATTCACTTTTTTCTGTGCTCCTCTGAGTAGGTCAATGAGAGGAGGATACACATCTCCAGCATGGTTTTTGATATCAGACTCTGTAAAAAGTATTTACCCTGACCCTCATTTCTGGTAAAACATAATATAATAAAGGAGGCTTCTGTGTATGTGTTCCTCAATCACGTCCGATTGAAAAGACCCAGGGACAGAGTTTTAGTCATTGTTATTCATATCACCTCCAATTCAAACATAGGCTATGTGAGGAAGTCAGCCTTCAAGGTCATTATTTTTAAAAATCAAAATTTACTGGAGCACCAATATTGTTTACCCTGACATACCATATAAAAGTTGGTCTATTTATGTCTGATAATGTATTTTTCTCTGGCACCAAGGTAGCCCACCACATTTCGGCTGATTCATTCATGCATCAGCTTGGAATCACACAAGCCTCGACCCATATCTATTTTTCAATTGTAAAAGGTCTGACTCTTAAAAGTTTTGACTCACAATTCTTTCATTACCACATTTAAGGAATCAAGATAAAAGTGTTTCTTATCTAATTTTGTACAAAAAAATAGTCCACTAAAGCAAATACAAAATATTTGTAATTGTATTAGACCTCAAAAGCCAAATTAACAAAAAAGTATTCTCCAATATTTGACGCATTTTATGTGTATTCATCTCCATGTATGTATGTGCTTGTTTATTATTTTGACTCACCCAGTTTGTATGTCAACACATACAGGACTGTCCAAGGGGTGCCAGGCACTGCCAGCAGCTTCCTCCACACCCTCCATGGTATCATAGCGTCTAGTCCCTGTCCTCCCCTTCTGTTGCCATCTGCCTGCTGGCCCCTCATAGTCTCATCATCCAACACAGGGGCCCCCCACACAAACAGGGCCACGCCTGCATACACAAATGTCAGCAGCATAAACATCCAGCTCCATCCAGCCACGTCAATCACAGCCAGCAGCCCACCTCCAGCGAACACCGATCCAGCTTTGTAGCCCACAACTTGGGCTGTGTTACCCAGTCCCAGCTCCCCACGGCCTTTTAACAACCCCACTGCTGCCCCATCTACAGCGATATCCTGAACGGAGGCCAGGGTATTCATGGCCAACAGGGTTCCTGCTACTCCCCAGATATGTGCCTCCGGGGCCATTGCGGAACTGGAAAGACATATCAGTGCCAGCCCAGACACTGTCCCCACCAGCCAACGACGCTTGGTGCCAACCCGGTCCACCAGAGGAGCCCACAGCACCTTGAGAACCCAGGGGAAATAGAGGATCTTGGTGAAGCCGATGCGGGTCAGGGAATGACCAGCTCCTCGCATGTAGACAGGAAGCAGGGAAGACTGGAGGCCATAGGGGATGCCCTGGACAAAGTACAGCAGGCCCAAGAAGACTAGTTTGTCATTCATGATCTACCTCCAATTGGACCCTCTGATTAACCAGAGATGGCAGTGGTCCATTGGTCAGGTCATAGTCATTACTTTCGTTGAAGTGACAGGGGAGCAGATCAAACCAAAAGGCTGACCCAGTTGACCTGAAATGAAAAGATCACATTAGTGTGAAGTTGAGGGTTACTGATGCCGAGCTTGTGATCATGTTGTGGTATGTTGGTTCAAAGGTAGCCGAAGACTTTCTTAGACCCTGCAAACAGCCTTGTTGAAAAGATGAGACTGGTGCTGGTTTAATTAACTTACTGTTTCTTTAACGTTAATTAGCCAGCCCAGCTATCGGTAACATGGCTATCTTTAGCCTATCAAAGTCAAACGATAAGGTCACATGAATGCTGACCTATACAGTTTTGGGATGAACGCGTTTAATTTTCATATGTGGTCTTTAATAAAAGTAAAAGCTTGACTATGGTTGACAACTTACCAACAGTTAACGTTAAGTATTAAACCTCACTGACTATAGCAAGCACTAGCTAATAAGTTAGCTTACAACGTTCCGTCATGCTAAACCCGTACAAAAATAGCTTTAAAGCGAAATTATACAACTTGGAAATATTTGTTGCGGTTATAGTACCAATAGCCAAATAGCTATGTATATTTGATGAGATGAATGTTGATACATACTGAGAAAACAAAGTTAGTTCGCCTAGCGCTAGCTTACGGGCTCCGCTTGTTTATAGTTGTGGTCTGTGTCAGCTACAAGGTTGCCAGGTTCCGTAACTACAATGCCTCTTCTGCGGAGGATAAAGTAAGAGGGCATCATATATGTTTCACGCCTGTATTGTTAAACGCTGAGTGCTGCATTCTGGTACCTTTTCTGTCAGATTTTATTCATAAACTACGTTCTTCTACACTGCAAGTAAATACAGTTGATTGTCAAACCTGGCAACGCCAGCTCCCCTTGCAACAGTAGAGATTTCCACAAATTCCAGTCAGAGATTTATCAATAAACATATTATAACACGGGGTTTGAAACCTTTCCCTGATCTGCACCTCCATACTGACTCTCATATAGCAGCGACCCAATTTTGAAGTAATTTTCTTCAATAAGGACCTTTATATCCAAGATACATTTTGGTTGAGGCTGCGTTCAGACAACTTTCACAAGCAAGGAATGTGATCCATCATCACTGATCTGACCGTAGAAAACATAAACCTTAAAAATGATCAAAATATATATATATATATTTGTTGTACTTGTTTGCCTATATGCTAATGAACTTGATCAGCTGTATTTCCAATTAATAAAATTATATATTAAATTGCATTCTTAAAAATAGGATCTGTAATGCTTTGTAATATGTATTTTGTTCATATGCTTGTAAACAAGTAGTTAAATAAAAGTGAAATTAAAAATCTATGTATGTATGTATATTCATGACTGTAACATGATGTGACATTACAAGAGAGACCACTCAGATAGAAAAAAGCTTTTATTTGCAGCCTGTCCAAGCTCCTTCAAGGGTGTTGCGGCCTCATAATATATTGGCACATGAGGATCTGTATACACCTTTTTACAGACACACTGTGAACACTGACTACTGTTTTTTTTTTCAAGCTCTAGTTATGACAATCTAATGAGTAAGGCTACCTCTGAGTCTCAGACCCGCGGTCCATTGGCAAACTCTCAAAAAATGTGGAGATAGAATGTTGGAATTAAAAGGAATAACTTGGAAGAAAATACTGCTGAAGCCGTGCTGATCCCTTGATAGTCTCTGCTCATAGCTGTTGATATAATCTAAATTTCATGACAGTTTTCCACAGTATAGTGGTGGACCTTCAATTTTCTGACTTTGTCAGTTGTATGAGAACTTACAGCCAGGCGATTGGCTATTAATTATCACCCCCACAGAGAGCGAGCAGAATCTTTTCATAGTCTCCTTTAGTGTCATCCTGAAGAAAAGAAACAAAAGTGTGAATATTGAAACTCCTCATAACACAATTAAACAATTAAGAATGTGCTAACTGTTATAAACACTAATCATCAGTTCTCTCACCAGAATATCCTTGTAGAGTGTTTTGCCGTAGTTCTTCTTATACTCATCCTTGATCCGTTTCAAGTCTTTTTCGGAGCGACTCACCATGATACGGGTCAGGATGTGTTTACGTGTTCCTGAACCCTGACAGGGCAGAAAAAATATAGGAGAGGTAAGGCGTTGAAAAGCAGGTGCCATTTCCTGCATGTTCTCAGAACTGAAACTGAAACACTGTTTACCTTCATTGCCAAGTGGAGCCTCTCAGCAAAGAATGCAGGCTTGCTTCCAGCACACTTCACTAGGATCATTAAAAATGATTCAGGTAAACATTAAATCCGTCCATAGATCACTGGATATGTGTTCAGATAATAAAGTTTGTGCCTTTACCTACGGCTGTGAGACAACTCTCAATATCACCCTTCATCTCCAGGTCAATAGCTGTGGCCACGTCCACTTTGCTGTACTTTGTGTACCTGTCAAACACTGAACGCAAGGGAGATGGAGAGTGTTGACAGTCTGACAGAGACATACTATAAAAGGGTAGATGTTATTGAAGAGGGCAGCAAGCAAGCTAACCTTGACGGAGATGAGCACCACTCCTGGAGGTGAGGATGTCAATGAAGACAGAGCAGTCTTTGCCCTTCCTCCCCTCTCCTGCCTCGTACAGAGACCTGGCATCGCTGTCAACGAGCTGGTCACACACTCCCTCAGTCCGGGTGGCCTGTAATAAAACACATAATCAACATAATCAATCTGGTCCCAACCAATGGGTGAAGTAACACCGGCTATGTGCACTCATTTTATAAAGTCTATGGGTTAGAGCCTTACTAATTTGGCAATAGAGTGTTAAGTATTTAACTATAATGTTGACACACAAATCTACCAGTTAGTACATAAAATACTTTATTGAACAAACACTACAGTCAGCGATGGCCAAAAAGAGACACACATGTATTGTAATAAATATACATCTTATCATCATTAGTCATTACCGTTATTATACACGTTTATAATCAATCAGGCCTGCACAAGAATAACTTTAGATACTTGAAAAATGATTTGTTTTGAGGAGTGAACTTGAGTGTCAGTTGGCAAAGTTAAGTACAGGAAGTGTGGTTTTCGTGCAGCAGTAGACCACCTCCCATCCTGTCCTGTCCCTTTATAGGAGGTCACCTTCTACAGTATGTTGTTTAAATGTGACCTTTTTCTCTATCCCGATGCTCCTTCATGGTAGTGACATGTCAATCACAAAGCAGCCATGCCTAAGGCGTACCCTGCTTTATCGTCTTCACCATGAATAATCTAATCTACTCTAAATTACAAAATGTATTGAAACATCATTTTCTCTTAGACTTCTAAACAATCCAACTTCTTTTTGCAACCCATCTTGCAACCTGTTCTTTTATACAGTCTCTCTCTCTAGCCTCATGATCGTATAATCAAATTGGCAAGCTAACGGGCAAAAATGAGCATGAAGGAAATGGTTTGATTTATAGATTTTCTTTAGCTGCCAGACTGATTAAAGGAACCATTGCACGGTACATTCACTTTTTATTTAAAATATATAGTGTGAGGGAGTTTTTTTTAATTTAGAAATCCCTGTCATTGTTGCTGCTGCAGCAGGAAGTGTCACATATCCGTAACAGAAGGGCATCCTGGATCTGTGATGGAAATTGAACTGAATACGCCCCAGAAATCCTGTATCAAAGTATAGAATGAAAGCCAAAGTCAACACTCTCGTACCTTGCAGAGCGTCATGAGGGCGGTCCTGAAATCCCCACTGGTGTCAGACCTGAGGTCCTCCTCCAGATCCTTCTTGTAATCTTGGCACAAAATCAGAGGACAAAACATTATTCAAATATTTCTTATAATTAAACCAGGGTATAATATTCAATCGTCCAATCAATAACTTGATGAAACTGAAGATTGTCGTTTAAAATATGTTGGCACACACCTTCCTTGTAGGCCTTCTTTATTTCCAACATCTCTGTGTTGTTTCGGGAGGCCATGACCTCTATCAGGGTGTCCTCGTCTGTTCCCATACCCTGACACAGAAATAGAATCAGAGAAGGGTTAATACAGAAAATGATCGCTAATACTTCAGGCTCAGACAAAACACACCTCTTACCCTCCCAGTAAGAAAACAATACTTAAACATGTGGAAGTGGGAGTGTGTCACTAACAGTAAAAAATGATTGTAATAATCATTAATATGGGCGTATTCCAAAATGATTTGTCTCTCTTAAGATTTTAATTATGAAAGCATGTATGTCAGTGTTTGTTATACTGCATTTGTGTGTGTGAGTCCTAGTATTCCTCATGTTGTGGGCAAACAGCAAAGAGCAGGTCACCATGTCATAAAATGTGTGAGGATCTGGTTCTAAGTTAGAATGAGGGCTGGGGCAAGGCAGGTGTGCGTGTGTTTACCTTCATAGCCAGTTTCAGCAGCTGGGCATCATACTGGGCTGGTGTCTTCAACAGAGCCATCACCACATCCTCCAGATCTCCTTTCAGAGCCTTCTTCAGTGCTGATTCCAGAGTCTGCGGTAGAACAACCAGTTCAAACAGTAAATATAGTGTTGAGAGCATCTGATCATGTGTGTGTAACGGTGTGTGTAACAATCTTGTTTTTGTCTAGCTTGTAGGATTCCTGTTACCTTGCCACTGACTTGCTGGTACGCGTCTTTGATCTGCTGTCTCTGCTCGTTGGTTCTCTTCACCAGGACTTCAATAATGGTGTTCTCATCGACACCTGCACAAACAACAGGATGTTAATTAGAATCACCGCTCCTATCTCTCAGTGAATTGTGTGCAAAGAACTTACAATTCAGTTGAGATTTTAGTTTATCTACACTTCAGTGTTTGCCACGACACGGTGGTAATGGTGCATGTTTGCCAGCAGAGGGAGGTATAGCAAGGGGAGAAGTTTGTCTGAATCATTTCTGCAACACGTCTTTCTTCCAGAAGGGCAACCAGGAACGTATATAAACAAATAGTTATGTTGTGACAGGGTCTACTTCAACTCAAATTACGACCTTTTACACACATAACAAGAGGATTGTAGTTTCGTTGCCATAAACCTAACCAGAGTTTTGTTGCCTACAACTATTCAAAATTGTAGAAGAATGGACTTTACTGTACTGAACTGGACTTTATTGCTGCTTATATTTCATTACTTGAACTACTAAATCCCTATCTGGTAGAAATCCTTCAAACTTCTCCCAAAACCGGCAGCCCCTCACGCTCCAAGCCAAGACAGGTTCACACATGCCCCCTTTGTTCGTGTTTAACTTGGGATCACCTTTGGCCTTGATTGCCTGATCCAAGACTGATGCATCTGCACTGGGGCTGAAGTTGGGTGCTGCTGTCACTGTTCCCTCGTTCTTTAAGACCTGAGAGACAGAAACAAGTTAGTTTGTGTTTAGTACATACTTGCAACCAAGGGTGTGCATGTGGTGGTAATGCATCTAGAGGGTTACATAAGGGCTCTTTGAGAAAGCACGATCACTACTCTTGTCTACTGAGTAGCCTGTACTTACCCTCAATTTCCAGGCTTTTAATGATTTTATCTAACCGATATTACAAAAGATTCTTGTGAAATATTTTATGACCCCTGTGGGATCTGCCCTGTCTGTCTCTACCACTGCTGCACCATGACGTTGCCCTTAAATATGCCTGTGCACATCCAGATCAGAATCACAACAGAAGGAGTGCCTAATGAGATTATGCAGGATAACCTTGAGCAACATTTTCTGCATTTACTTTAAGAAACCAGGGAAAAGGGAAGTGGCATTTCATTCTGTTTGCAGAGTTCATAAAGGGAGGGGCTGAAATTCCTGCTTGAGTCACACACTCACAAGACCTAGAATGGTCATATTTCTCAGGTTTTTTTTATTAGTGCAAATAATCTTTATCCTCCAGACTCCCTTTCATTTTAATTACAGCTCTTATCTTATCTTCTGGCTGCCTTGTTCTTCCCTCTCAAAACATGTAAGCCTCCCACTCACTCATTCTTCTCCTCGCTCTCCTGTACACTTCCCTTGCAGTTAACTGCCTTACAAAATGTTCCACCCGAGCATACCACAGGAAAAGAAAAAAAACGGGGGGAAACAGTGTTGTTGGCCTTGGCAACTGGAACAGAATCAAAACGTTACGTACTGACTCATCGGGCAGGCCCAGATAGACCGTCTGCATCATGAATTCTTTGATGAAAGACATGGTGGAGCTGTTGGGATCTGGAGAAGATAAGAAGAAGAAGAAGAAGAGAAGAAGAGATGTCATCCTTGTAGAATCCAAATATGAGTTTTGCAACCTTAAGACAGTAAAGAACAATAGTCTGTACGTCTGTGATGTTAAACATAGATTAACTAAGCAGAAAATATTTTCCATGACATTCAAATTAGAAACTCTTCAGAAGATAAACATGTCTCTCCCCCCTCGTCCAGTCCTGAGGAGCATCAGCCTCTGTAAACTTACTGTAGGTTTCTATAATGGAAGACTTGAGGAGAGTGTCTGACCACACCCACACTGACTAAACACTGACACGGATATGTATTCTTGGCTGGATTACTGAGGCAGTTTGCTTTCCCAGACTTTGTGTACAGAAATCATCTGCGTAATTGAACCAGCTCATCACTTTTTCATGCTTGAAATGCGCAGAAAAAGGATTGCAGTTGTTCCCCCGGCCGCACCCGCACACGTCGCACCGACACCTCCCGGCAGGATGAACTTCAAGCCGTTACACCGAGCGGCACACTTTTCTTAAGTTACACGCAGAAAGCTGGGTGTCGTTTTTCAGATTTGTATCGGAGGAAAATGACTTACCGTGAGGCCTAAGAGGAAGAAGTTTGTCTCACAGGGTTTCCAGGGGCGGTGTACAGACAGGGAGAGTATATTTATACCCATGGTAAACCCCACCTAGCAGCTGGCCCGGCCCATGCTGCATCCGCACCGCTGCTATTGGACTGTTGTTACACTCTGCACGTTCGTTGGATGAAGGAAACACAGAACAACTGTTCATTAACTTTAAGGTGGTGATCTATCAGTGAAATCACTTATAGTCACTTATAGTGAAGTCACTTTATTGAACTTTACTGTGATGTTCAGATATTGATGTGTCTGCGTACTAGATAATTTTTTCAGGTATATTCTGATTTTGTTGTTTCTTGACATTTCACATTAAACATTAAATATAGATCCCATCCCAGATGTTTTCTAAAGTAAGGAGCAACACATCAGGGATCATATGACACCACGGCCCACTGAGCATGGCAACCCTGCTCAGTGGTTTTGTGCTTCAAGGTTAAAATGCCTCAAGGAATGACTGAGCAAAGACGGTCAGACACTCCCCAGAGGACTCTGGTCTGATGAGGTAAGAAGCTTTCTTAAGGTGTGGCATGTTGTCATGGCAGCATACCCAGCTGCTGACGCTACGGGCTGGCTACATGCCTCAACAGAGGGTAAACTGTGTGAGATTATGACACACACACATACACACACACCATTGATTGATGACCTCCTCAGTTCATCACAGTGGCAGTGAGTCATCAGACTAAATAAGATAATCAAGATTACAACTGTTTATCTTTCCCTTTCTGTACACAAATACATTGTGCCGGTTGGCAACTTGTCAAATGTGCCCTGGTTTATAGATTTTCCATCCTTAGTGGTGGATTTCAGAGCAGAGAAAGAATGTGAAAACAGGGGAGGGAC
Organism: Macroramphosus scolopax; assembly: GCA_901007825.1. Lineage (NCBI taxonomy): Eukaryota > Metazoa > Chordata > Actinopteri > Syngnathiformes > Centriscidae > Macroramphosus > Macroramphosus scolopax. Next base: position 17,694 of record CAAKHC010002914.1, on the reverse strand, counting down.
AGCGCTGTATTCTCATTAAAGTGGCATCAGAGGTGGATTTATCTCTGATCAGGTGTGTTAGCTGTGGACTAAACATTTTTAAATGAGTCTCTTGCTCAAAAAAAAAAGACACAATATCCTTGTAGAAGACCTGGGCCAGCATGGAAAAAGACATCATCTTGAATCTTCAACAGCTAAACAATGACCACTGTGGAACACAATGGTCATTAATCATTTCGAAATAAAGGGAACAAATACTAGAAAGAGGCCGTGTAAGTGTCTGTGCATATTTACTATGTGTGTGAGACAGCATCTCTAACTTACACACAGGAAACCTGAGGACTGTTTGGGGCATCTTTTAACCAGCATGCTTTGTGGGGTTAGACCAGTACCTGATGAAACTCCATCTCTGCAGGTTTAATATTTAAAGACTGTTGAGAGTTTGGTTCCCCTAAGAGCTCGGGATCGATTCATCTTCTTCCTGCTGCTCAGCATAGAAGCACACAAGCCCAAACTGAAGGGATCGGACCTGATAACATCATCAAGCCAGGTTTTATTTAATTTTCCCCATTTTTAGTGATCTTTTCCGCTGTATTTCAGGATATTGAATAACAGATTATTTGAATTGAAAGATACATTACTTCATGTCTCTAGGCTCTTAGTGGCTTTACCTTTTTTGTTCTCTGTAGATTTTGAACAGATCCAGTTGTACATACACAGCAACAGCAGGGACGACCAGCACACGGCTATATACAAAATGTATTTAAACTCTTCTGGGGCTGTCAATGGATATTCACTCACCTTTCTGGGAAGGAAAGTAGGGAGACATCATTCTGTGGCCCCGGCAGGCAAGCAACGTGAGTATTAAAGGAATCGACAACGAACAAACAGATTAGCAAGGCAGTGAATTTGTCTTTATAGTGGTAATTACATTATTGTGCTCCTGTCTGAATCAAAAAAACACAACAATACCATAGAAGAAGCTGTGTGATACTTGCAGGCAGACAGTTGAGGGAGATGAGGTCTGTTGCTTGGCTGCCTCCGTTGTGAAGCAGTGGAGCAGTCAATCAATCAGAACAAGCATAACAATGCTCATGGCAGGTTCTTGCTCTTCTGTGTATGACTGACACTTGAATCACATACCTGCATGAACACATACTAATACAAGTGCCAACTCAAACAACCTGGTGATGACGCTAGCTGTTGCAGAACCTGATGCAACAGCTTGACGTATTTGTATGTTCTCTAACTTGGCAATTTATTCATTTATTATTATTTCAGTAAGTCCTCCCTGCATTAGGAAGGAGGACCCATGTGTCATTTTGAAGACTTTTATTTGTGCTGCTGTTGAACTGGGTTATATTGAATCATTTAAATGAGATGGAGAAAATATTAAGGAACAGCCTTCAGTATAACCACTGCAATAAACCAACAACTCTCTCAACCAGACTCTGTTATACTGCAATAGTTGTATCTATGTGTGTGTAAATTAGCAAGTGACTGTGTATTCACAAAGCATTCTGGTGGAGGCCTGTGTGTTATATATTTCCAGCCTGGCTTCTGGCCATGTATTACAGCACTGTAAGCTCCGCCATCTTTTGTCCAGATGTTTTTAATGTGGCAAAGTTAACTGTTCAAACTTCTTTTCAGCATTTCATCTCAACTTCAATCTGTGGCCATTCTTAAATTGCTTTTTTTGATTTGGAATCTTACAATAAAACAATTACATTGTTCCCCATATCTAAATTTCCTTTTTACGTCATGCATACCCTTCTTAAATGTCACGAAGGCGCCTGGGAGACGACTAGCCAACCCACCGGTCCTGAGGACACTGTAGTGTCCACGCGGTCTGGACGGGCTCCGGCTCCTGCTCAGGTGCTGGAGGATTTACCAGGCAGTGTACCACAGCTTCAGGATGAGAGGCCAAATCCAGTAATTCACAACACACAGTTAGTCCAGTGTGGGGACGGCAAGGCAGGTCAGACCAGTAGACCCCGACCACACACATGCATGCAATCGTAAACACTTTTACTAGATGAAGCATAACCGTCATCTGATGACTCAAACTGAACTTCAAATATGTCAACTCTGTTATAAGCTATGATATTGCTAATTTTGTTTTGGGTTCTGTATGTCCGCTATCAGAAAGACTGATATAATTCCTGACATGACTTCTGTTTCTCCTTTAAAAGGTGTTTTGAGGAGAAAGTAACAGCATGACGGCACGCCCACATTCCTGCAGGAGGAAACAAAGAGGGGAGAGGGTTGGAAGGGCATGTTGGAGACGGAGTGTGATGAAACATTGAGAGGGAGCCATAATGGAATGTGTCAATATCTGAGGTAAACCAAGTGATCGATACTGTCAAAAATAAAAATAAGTAGGGATTAAGGACATCACCCTCCTAACTTGGTTCACTGCTGAAAATGATTTCAATAACATTATGAGCTTCTGATTGTTCAGAATGTAACAATCAGCAAAAAACATGTAAATAGATAATAAACTGCATCACAATCATGAAGATTGTAAAAAAAGTGATTTATGTAATAAATAAAATTGTTTCACTGAAGTCAATTTGTATTTCTTTTTATTTCACTTTGTCACTTTTAAAACAGCACTTTACACCTGTGACACGTGCAGCCATAAAACAACAATACATACCTTACAAACATTTGCAATCTATGTAAAGCAGTTACTTGCTTTACATAGATTTGCTCTTCATTATGATGATTTAACTTTCAATTTATTAATAATGGTTGTTTTGCAATCTTAAGGTGTAATTCTACATCAATAGCAATATATTTCCAGATCAGTAACAGTAGAATTAAAACTCCTCTTGTTTAATCTTTCTCTTGCTGAACACTTTACTTCTTCAACTGATGCAAAATGTCCATCAGTATTTATTTTGTTGTTCAAGATGTCATTCAACCCAAAACACTTTTGATGAAGAGTCGGGCTGTGTCAAGACTCTGAATCGGTGCTGATGGAAGGAAGCATCGAGGACAAGAGGTCATCCAATTAGCCGTGAAAAAGTATACAGGGACGAAAGTCTGTGAATGAAGGGAGGGATGATGATGGGTGCTGTAGTTGTATGTAGAAGTGTTGAGTTTAACATACAGAATGCTTTTCTCTGCAAGCCCATCAGAAACTCAGCTGTCAGATAGCAATGATGCAGATCAGGCTGCAGTCGGAGGATAATCACAACATGTAAAACATCCCCACAAGCTGAACTGAGGTAAAGGAATCAGCATCATAAAGCGGCACGGAACGAGGGCTAGCAATGGGCTGTTATTCAGATTTATTCTCTACCACGAGACTCATAAAACTCATATTGAAGACAAACAGGGTCAGACTTTATCTTATCTGATTAATAAATATTTTAAGGTTCATTTAGGGCTGTGTCCAGCTGTTAAATGCCAGGGAATGAAGACAGACAATGAAGTTCCTGTTCCTGCTCATACTCACATGGCTGCCCTGATGCTGCTGTTGTGGACCTTAAAGGCATTAGATCAGCACATGCTACCAGGGTGTTTTTCTGTGCATGTGCGGTCTGTTTGAATGTGTGGGCGGTATATATGCTCCACAAATAGCCGAGGACATGGAAGTCGTGAAAAAAAGCCATCTGGATATAAGAGGTTGAGGAGAACGTCCAGATCACAACACGAGAAACCGAACGTTCACCAGGAGAAGAGAGTTGCTCATTAATCAGTTCCTAGTCTGTTTTCTTACTGAAGTTTTCTTTTATTTCAAACTCCTATTTTCTATGTCTGTTTTCCCTGACAACAGCTTCTTTCAGCACATTCTTTTCTTTCTGCAGGTTAGGTCACAAAATACGATTATATATCAAACAACGTCACCAGTTATGTAACAGCACGTGCTGTAGTCCATATAGTGGAAATATAAAACAGCATTTTCCATAATTCTCTTAATCTGTCCGTTTCCTGCAGGCCTTGACTGCAATAACCAGTAGCTGCTGGATGAGCAAAGAGCTGGGAAGAGGAGGAGTAAAGAAGAGGCCCTGCAGTTGCACAGAGAAAAGGTTGGGTAGGAATCTGAGGCAGGCCACACAACTTCTTATGCCAAAGAGGAGCACCCCCTTGTGGCCTTATTTGAGTGTAGGTATCAAGAGTTTTCATAATTCATTACTAATTCGTTATTACCAAACCATTGTTCACTTAGAGTAAAATGCTGGAGCTGTTCTCAAACATGCTTGACCTCTTTCACAGTCACCAGGTCTCCAGTGAGTCTGCAGGAGTGAATTCCTATGTGTGTGTGTTTGTAGTCACTGGCTTTTTTTAATATTACACCATCATTAATTTCATCATTCTGTTATCTCAACTGCACTATATGAGCTGCAAAAGACCAGAGAGGAAGTGGTTAATATCCAGAAATTGTTGATGATTCATTCCAGGAAGTAGATGATGAACAAGTGACGCTCAGTACAACAACAGACTGTGATGTTATGGGTTTTGGTTCCATGCTGCTTGTTGATGCTTTGATCAGGGTCTACTTAAGTTCAGGCAAAACAAAAACAAAGGGTTAGGGGACAATGATGGTTTTCATTCACATTTAAAAACTACAAGTTGTCAGCAGCCCCAAATCTTCCCTCAGTGGATTTTCTCACTATAGCTGTGGTCAGAATTAATAAGGAAACTAGAGCATCTCTCAGACAAATAAACACTTGTAGTTTACGGCCGCCAATTGTTTTCTTTTGACAGTCATGATTGCAATATTGATATTTCATACTTCGGGGGAAACAAACAGCTTTATTATGACCACAGAATGTAAAACGTGATGTAAAACTATTTATTGTATGAGGGAGTTTGGAGTACAATACACATCAAAATGTCCTTGCCATGGTTTTATTTTAATGGTTGCAGTGAGGCAGAGCTGCCACTAGAGGGAGCAAAAGCCCACCTGAAAGAGCTGAAGGAGAATTTGTATCAGAGAGAGAAAGAGAGAGAGCAAAGGAGAGAGAAAGAGAGAGAGACAGAAAGACATAGAGAGAAATCACTGAATAGCTGTGTCTCTGCCATCTCTGAGCCACCTTATAGTGTTTTGATCTCGATGCTGCTCACAACTGATGAAGAATGAAGGGATCATGAATTACGATTACAATATATTCATTAGTCCTGTTAACATTTTTGTTTCTTACATTTTATTGAAATTGAAACAAGAGGAAGTACTTTAGTTTTCATTGCCACCAACCCACATCTATGATCCCTTCTAGTATAAAATCTTTGTGCAGTATATCAAAATATTAAAAGTATTAATTCAATAACAAAGTGTATTTAAAAAGTAATGCAAATAATGGGTTGACTGTTGCTATGGAAGTAGAGCGGACCGTTTAGTAATCGGAAGGTTACTGGTTCAATCCCCGGCACCTCCAAAGTCCATGTCAAAGTGTCCTTGAGCAAGACACTGATGGCTTCATCATCAGCATACAAATGAGTGTGAAAGTGTTGCAGCTTGGCACCTTGTAAGCGGGCAATTGAGAAGGCGAAGGTAAAAATTAGTCTGAGTAGTTATAGTGACTCCGTCCAGAATTCTACTAAAAACTAACAATGTAAGCCGACGGATGGACTTTCATTTCAGAAAGTATAACTTTTTGCCAGAGGCTGAACAGTTTGTCACTTGCTCAGAATATGTGAGTCAGATCGCAGGAGACCTGAGAACATCTGATACACTTGAGATCCATTGAAATAAGTCTAAGAAGTTAAGCTTTATGATGCAGAAATCTGTGAATTATTTTCATCTGTATGTGGTACAAAGTTTTCTCATCTCTTTCCCTGTCTCACTTCCCTTTCTCCTACCTTTCCAATGTTCTCCTCTCCCACACTCCGTGGTTCTACTCTACATCAGGTTTCGGGTTTATATGTTGGCGGTGTACAAAGACAGGCTGCAGGACCTGATTGTGAGCCTGGCTGGTGAGACCCATACACAGCCTCAGTCCCACGGCCAGGTGGGTGGAGATCAAGAGGAACAGAAAGGGGATTGTGTTCGCCCAAGGAGCAGAGACAAAGGAGGCTTCCAGTGCCCAGGAGCTCAACGTTCTGTTCCAGCAGGCCTGCGCCAACCGACACAGCTCTGTAACCACTGAGTTCTGTATACCGTGCCATGCTGCCCAGTTCAAACTGGACCCTGCTAAATGGTTTGGATTAATGATGTTACTTACAGTCAGTATGAGGGGACAGCAGCTTGGTACATCATTACTGGACCAGGTCAGGAGTGGCGCAGCAGCCAAATATTGAGTCAGCATGCTGTATGAAGAGGGGCAACATTGTTTTATAGATATACAAACGTAATCACAATCCTCATGTGAAGACTTGATGTATTAATAATATGACTCTAGAGCCTCAGGAACGAGGTAGGTTATAGGTAGAAATTCATATATTGACATTGAATACATTTGAAAAAAGATCACAAACTAAGATTTAGCTAAATAAGGGGCGGAATAATATGTAAACATTCTGTAATGAACACCTTAGTATGAGATTTGCAACGGACCCATTTTTCAGATGTTCTAAAGGGCTAACCTACAGGAGCAGGTTGTCGCTGCTATGTCTGCAGAGCAGGACATACAGGTAGAGAGGTAGAGCTGAGTACCAACGGCATGGCAGTGATAGTAGAAACTATGAGAGGAGATTGCAGTGCAGAGGAATTCGGTATAAAGCGTGTACAACATAGACCCCAGTTTTGAGCCCTGGAGGATGCCCGTGATGAGAGTGCAGAGTCTGTACAGAGATCCCCTCCAGAAGACTTGGTAAGAGTGGCCTGACAGATAAGGAGCAAACCAGGAGTGTGTGGACCAAGCGTTACCCACAGCAGATTTGATGGTCAACTGTAATGAAAGTGGCGCATAAGTCAAAAGATAAGAACAGAGGAGATGGATGACACCCTGGCAGTGTGAAGGGCCTCTGTTAGAGTAAAGTGGTGAACTCAGAATCATCTTACTTTTTTTGAGTATCTCTTAAGCGTTCAGCTCTATGTGATTAAATTATCTTGAAATTAAGAGCAGTGGTATTACATTTAAGTGCAATATCTAACTTTCATGTAATATCACTGCTCTTAATTTCAACTGCAATACTGTGTGTGCTGTCTTATGTGCAATATCTCAATAGCTAACATCTATTCCATGTAATATCACTGCTCTTACCTCAATGGCAATACTGTAGCTTCTATGTAGCTTATTTGATATATCAGTTGGACTATTGTACACGTGCTTATTGGTTCTTAGTTTTACAATTCATCTTTACATCTGTTCTTCTTTTTTATAAATGCCCTTTATTGTTTTCACTATCCACTTTGCTACTGTTCTGCTGTAAATTTCCCCGTTGTGGGACGAAGAAAGGATTATCTTATCTCATCTTATCTTATTATGAGCTTGCTGCATTTCAAAACATAATGCATTTTATATTGTTTAGTGTTCAATCTTTCATATGGAAGACTGTCTGACATCACCCTTGGGGCTCTGACGGTTGCTGTCAGGGGATTGCGTGCAGTCTGCTAATGGATTCCGCCATTCTGGATCTATAGGATGAGGCGGCCCCACACTAAGAGGCCCCACTTGTAGCTGAAGAGGCAAACGGGAAGTCAGTTGATCAGTCATTTGCACCCCTATTGTTTAGGGGAAAAGGTCTTGAATCTGTAGCCCATTAGAGCTTCCAACTGACCCGTTGATATATTGGTACAGGGTCCTATCACACACTGGACTTGGGAATGGACAATCTTATCCACCAACAGGCCCCACCCAGTTGTTTTCATTTTGTAAGACAGGCAGGGGTGTAAAACTTAAAACATTAAATGAACTAAGCCTCTCAGATTTGTATTAATCTTTAAATGTGCATATATAACTGGTTGTGTCATTGCATTAAGGAATCGTGTCTTCTGTGTGTCTCACTCCTGGTTTTTGCTCAGACTAGAACTGAAGTCAAGGCTTCTTGTGTGAGCCAGGATGGCGTGTCAGCACAGATGGATAACAGTTTCTATAAGTAGTCCGTCTGCATTTGGAGCCAATTTCAATTGTTCAGCATTTTTAATCTATACCGCAGGCCCCTCAAGTGGTTCTCTCTGTTACGTCACATCAGAGCCATGACTGCAAACTTTGCGTGCGGTGTTTAATTGGCTGCTTTAGATCACAGGCCACTCAGCACATGTTCCCTATGATTTGTTATTCTTTAATGACAGCCATGCTTTAAATCCCACTTTGAGCTCTGTGGACCAGAACAAAGTGAGAAACAATGGGACAGAGCGCCATAGAAAGCACATTGAAAGGTAAAAGGGTTCATGAGGGGGCCGGGCCGTCCTCCGGGTGTGTTTTGTTAATGTATCAACACACACCAATTCATTGTAAATGGTTTGTGTACATGACCACCCGTGAGTTAACTGGGAATGAATAATGCAGGAGGAGAGTGGGGAAAGATGAGCTAGTGGGTAAGTTGACCCACCACCTGTAAATGCGCAACCATTCACACGTTGTTATTTTCATATTGCTGTGGTAGGAAGAACCATGTGGATGAAGTGGTAAGGATATTTCCTCACAAGAATTTGTTACAGTTTAGTTGGTTAGATTTGTGTTAAATTATATATATCATATTAACTTAATTGTCAATATTTTTAATGTAGTATAGGATTATTAATTAACATCAAAAGAGACCCAGCTAGAGAAAATTCAAGTTTGATGATTTAAGTTGCCATCTTAACAGCTGTCAGGCCATTTAGTTACTGAAGAAACACAGGTGGTGCATCCACGTCGAAGAGGAGGTGAACTTTGAGGCTGTCAGGCTGTTTAGAATGCAAGCATTTGTTTTGGAAGGAATTGAAGGGACGCATGCATCCTTTTTATGACTATTATAAGATAAATAATATGACGATGTTGACACGTAACGTTCTAGCAGGTACATTTTTTGTGAGGTCTTTGGTCAGGCCTCCTGTGTGATGGTATGTCATGTTATTTCATTACACATTATGCATTTTATAAACATACAATCATTACCACGTGTTTCTCAATCACCGGAGACCCAGAAGTTGTTGAAATGCTCCAACTTCACAAATGTTCAAGGGGGAGCGTCTGTCCACTTGGCGTTGACATGATGAATTAAATGCAACTTGGAGTGACAATCACCAATTTACTTTCTAATCAAGATGTTAGTGCCCAGAAATGTTACAGACTCTCCAAAGAAAGTCAGATATAAAGCTAGCAAATCATAGCGTTCCATAGGTAGGAGACCAGCGAGTTTTGTAAGTAATTATAAGCAAGACATGTACAGCTATGTAGTGAATGTGGGTCATGATCAGTCATGATCATAATGACAGAAAGCTTTCCGGTGCTTGTTTCCTTGAAGAAAACACATCTAACGCAATTATCTAGATGCATTCAAGTAACGCTAGCCTAAGATTTAGCTACGCTAACTATATATAGACACCAAGTTAATTCATATGTTGATATGAAGCCAATAATCAAACTAGCGCTGCGAGCAGCATTGAAACGGGCCCTCGCACGCACGTTGGGGCGTGCAGCATTCGTCGTATTTGTCAGAAAGATCTGTGCATGTGCAGCTGAGTCACAACAGTCGTGATCTTCATGGCGAGATCACTGAATTTGCAGTCCCGCCCCTTCCAGCACGTGTCATCAGAACACACTCTATCCTCCAATGTGCATCATCAAGGCCTTCTGGCTAAGGTGACCACATCTGAAAATCAATCCGATCATCCCACTCCGTTCAGTACATCAAAGTTCAAAACAAGTCATTTCCTGTCACCACTAGGGTGACCCTGTCTTGCCATAATGCAAGTCTGTGTTATGTCTGCAGGTTTGTTGTTTTTGCTCTGAAGGATATTTTCATTTTACAAATTCTGTACTTAGCTTTGCAGTCTAGCTCAGTTAGTCTACTTGGTTACCCAAATTTAACTGGTTACCAATAAAACCTCATACCAATCATAACCACGTACTGTTTACCACCAAAAACTGCAAAAGTGGTTATCAGGCCGACAACCATACACATACAATAAGCAGGAATTGTAACGTCTTTCAATTGCAGTCCGCAGTCTCCCTCGCTTGTCCGTAGCCCAAGAGAACGTGCAATCTCCATCCATCAGATTTCCCTGCATCCGGGACCTCTCACCTTAACCACTGTTTGGCCAATAGTTCAACACAGAAATGAGTTATTCAAGAAACACTTGAATCACACTAAAAGAGGACACCTGTATTGGCACAGTACAAAGGTTACATTTTGCGAGATTACACTCAATGTGGTGACCGACATGAGTATTGTAATAATGCTCCTTCAAGTCCTTATTAATACATGCTCTGTGTCCATTAGTGTCTTAAAATCTTCTTTCCCTGACCCTGAAAACATCTTTGCTCCTGATGCCGGATCAGCCGGCTAGTGGATAGGCCATTATAGGTTGTTGCTCCATTGGTACCAGTACGGCCTGTATCTTCACAGCTGTATCGTCAGTTTTCTTTTCCCAGGCTGTCTCTTGCAGGGCGCCCAACTGTGTTTTATGCAGTTGTGCCAACAGTTCTTCCATCTCTGTCTTCTTCTTGTTTTTATTGCGGTTGTAGAGGTTGACCTGATGGACCATGTGAGCTTGTATCTGTGGCCATGGCATCGTGTTGAGACTCACCACTCCGTCAAGTACTTCTTGCACTTCTGCTGGAAAAGGATTGGGTTAGCTTGGAGTCAGTGACGTGTCAGGCAGGAGGTCTACGATCTACCTGTGATTCACCTGAGGTGCAGGAGGACTGGGCCTCTTGTGTGATCAGCTGTGGAGAGGTCTGATCACCTGCTGAAGCGGGGGAGGAGCAGCTGGTGGGTTGAGGGTGGTGTCCCATCACAGCATGTGTAAAGTCAAACAGACTACTGGATCAGCAGTCCTGAACACCTCCCAGTCAGGCTTGAAGTTCTTCCACGGCCTAACAAGAGGTCTACAGGGGTTCAATCTCTGCCTGTATGAAGGAACTAAATGGATCATGGCCTGGTCAGAGGGATCCAGTGCAGCTGGGGGGGACACCATGATAGACACCGCTTACTGTGGTGTAACTGGGATTTAGTGTTCGACACCATTTACTGTGCTATAATAGTGATTCAGTGTTAGACATCATTTACTGTGCTGTAATAGTGATTTTGTATGTTCTCTTGTATGTTCTCTGTTTATTTAATAAATTGCCTTAACTTGAATTCCTGTGTTAAATCTCCTTTGTTCCACCTCACCCAACACTAGATGCATTATATATAAATAACCTATAAATATTAAACAGATTATTCACAGACTTGAAGAGGTTCTTGACCGGTTCATATTAGACTCCTCCAATAAGTTTGGTGAATGTGGGTCAGCTAGTTTTTGCGTAATCCTGCTAACAAACCAACGCCGGCAAACACAAAGAAATTAAGACCGTAGTAACTATAGTGAAATATATACAAGTAGTAGTATTCCAAAGATTTAAAGCAGCATAAAACTGGAAAGTAAGTGCAGTACCTTAACAAACTAACTTACATTCCAGCACTGGAACATTTGTATATAAGCTGCCCATCTGTTGTCCACAGTGGATGTTTAATGACAGTGTTTAATTAAGCAATATTACACTCGAGGGTGTGGTTTAACGTGATTATTGGCACGACAGTGATGCGGTCAGGAACGAGACGTAGTCGAGTTCCGCAAGCATCACTGAAGCATCCCCCCGTACCTCCCCTTTTTCTTTCCTCCTTACCCGACTTGTAAAGTGACCTTGGGATTCCTGAAAGGCGCTATATAAATTTGATCTATTATTATTATTATTATAAAATAGTCCCTGTTGATTCAAAGCAGCTGCACTCTGAGGCTCCATCTGATCAACACAGCTGAGCTGAGCTGTCAAAGCCGGCCCGGTGCAGTGGGAGGAGTGATTTATTAAATGTGATTAGACCCAGGGCTAGGTGGTGAATAGTGCTGGTTTGAAGCACGGGTAGATGGCTATTTCAACCAATCAGATTGCTTTGTGAGCCTTCGTCGGGACTACCTGTTGTATAATTGTCATTCACACTTAGATTTGTTACTTCTAGTCATTAATGTTGAGGCTGTTTATGTCTTTAATTGAATATTGGCTCAGCACACATGATCATTAGTTCAATCAGGAGAGACAAGTGTATGACTTGAACATGAATTTGTTTATTCTGACAAGATATTTGATGATTAGCTTTTATAAGGAGAGTATTTGGCGCTTGGACCAGTGGTGGGGAATTCTGTTTTGAAAACTATTTACCTATCATATACTATAACTCAGCTAAACTCAGAAGAAAGGAAATAATGAGAGCAGAGAGGGATCATCAGTTCACCGCAAAGGCAGATTTATTGCGAACACAAGGAATACAATAAACCGAGTTGACTCGAGCACAACTCCAGTTACAATATCACAGCACAGGTTTTATACAAACATCAAAACCTTCTTGGGGCGTCACTGGAACCAGCATTTCTGAACATCATACACCTTGAGTGTTTTCATCTCATAAGAGAAGATATATTAGGGAATAAATGATTGGTACAGAGTAACTAATTAACCTTAATGTAATGGCATGGTATATGTATATTTAAGAATTTTTGAATAGAAGTATCACATAAAACTGAAAACTAAATTAAATCCAACTCCTCTGTCTCTCTCTCTGTGTGTGCCTGGCTTGCACCACAGCTTTTATTGTTCTCAACAAGCAGCCAGTGCTCTGTGTGCACCTCCCCCGTCCTAAAGCACTCACAGGCGTCAGTCTCACAGTCAGTTCAAGCTGTAGACAGAGAAGAGGACACCCAAATCTCCTCCTCCAGACTGCAAATGAATTGCATTTTTTGGCACATCAGTTGCTGATTCATTTAAGTCAGCTATTGTAATTATTTTCATAAGTGATGGTCTATTTCAATGGCAAAATAAAAAAAAAAATTAAAATAATCAAAAGAATAAAGTTCATCTGAAGTTCTAAACATATTAAGATTTTCTTTTTACTCACTATTTGTCTCTTCCACGATGTTATTCCTCACTCCTACAGCGTCCATAACAATTCCATGCATATGGCCAGATTATGCAAATTAGATGATGATTTCTAGATGATGATTTCTGCAGCTCTCGACCTAAACAACAAAGTACTTTGATGACATCAGGAAATACCATGGGATTGTGGGAATTGTTGTTGTAGTATTAAAACGACCGTCTGCTGATCTGACGCAACGAAAAAATCATTATTACTGACAAGGTGATGTATTGAAGTTTTATTCCCATTATGTTGTTTCGAGTCACAATTAGAAAAGATATTTATTTCCAATGTTTTCCTTCTGCTTTCCAGTAATCATGTTATAATAAAGTTATATTCCAAGTTGACCAATTAACCAAGTACATTCTGAACTGTTCCTTCCTTATTGTCTATTCACTGATATTCTGCAATCACAGCAGTTCTGTCCCTCAGAAATAATAAAATAAACAGAACAAGATGTACATTTTTGAGGTAAAAACACTGCAGGTCTGGTTGGGTTGAGGACGACAACATGATGGCGTCAGCTCGGTAAGACGTGGTGGAGAAAATAAGCTTAATAAAGCTTATTGGATCCTGAAGGTGTCCAACAAACCTCTGAAGGGTTAAAACTCTCATGCAGGTAATATACACACAGGCTCTTTCAGCATCGCTGTTCAATGAAAATCGTCCAACAACTGAAGAATGCTTTGCTGCAATCAACTACATTTATCAGCCACACTGACTGGACATGTAAGAAAAAAGTAGTGAATCCTTTAACATAGAAATGCTGAAGCTCGTTATACAATCATATATTCTATGTTTTCAGATCAATCACTGAAATAAACTCCTAAATAAAACCTCCAGTTAAATAAGTCTTATATGGTTCACCTTGACTGAAATGTTTCCTATTTCATATCCATATTGAGTTCCGTAAAGTCCCAATAAGACTGTCTGCATCACAAATGACTCCATACTGTGAAATCCTTTTGACTCACCTTTGCAGTGATGTCCGCCCCACCTGCTGACCTCCACCCTGAAGCCTACAGATCAATGGGGGGAAAATTATTATTCAGTGTATTATTATTATCCACTGATGATAAAGATACGTGAATGAGCTCAGCTCCCCTTTTTCAGAGCTAAAACAAGTGACAGAAATCAACATTATGCTAACAATTTAAGTGAGTGCACTAGCCTGGTTTTTATTTGGCAAAACGGGGAGTGTCTGGTTCATTAATTACATGGACTCTCAGCTGTTAGCTGGAGCTAACTAATTGTTACTACCAGCAGTGATGTGAGGACTTACTTTCTTGAAAAACTTGCCTACATCGATGCATCAAGTTCTCCTAAGCTGCTCTCATAAGTTAGCTGTGTGTCGTGTGCACCTGCCATGTGGTGGCTACGGCTGGAGCGCAAGCTAGCATTGGAAACGTGGACTGGATTTTCATTAATGTGGGCTTTCTCTACATGAAAAAGCGGAATGGATTTGATAATGAACCGTGATCTTACACTGTGAAGTGAAGGGAAATAGAAAAATAGAAAAACAAGAAACGGAACTTAATCGCATCACACACATGAACATGAACTATAGGTAACCATGGAAACCGTCAACTGTTGATGACGTGTGAAAGCGCCACTAAGCTGGGGTGAGGACAGTATTATAAAACTTAAATCAGACTATTTTCGCTCAGAATCGTTGGGAAAGAATTGTGAAGAGAAGAAATTTATTAGTTGTGATTATTGAAGACAGTTCAGACGACCGACAACATGCAAGAAATCATAGGTAAATCATTCTCCCCATTTGTTACTGAATGCTATAATGTATGTTGATTATTACATTTCATATTTACGGAAAAAAATTGCATTTTATTATCTATTTTCTTTGTGAAGTCTTTGTCAAAATCGATGTACATCAGAAAATAATTAGTTTTCTAGTGTCTGAAAATTCAAGAAGTGATCTATATATGATCATATATTATAATCCGAGGAAGATTTCACTGCACATTACTGGATGTATGATCTTATATTTCCTTTTACAATGTAATTAGAATAGGAGTTATTAAAGTATCTGAAATATGTACGTGAGTACAATATTTAAGTAGCTTTAACCAAACGTCAGTTCACTAAATGCATTTTCTCCTGTGTAGAAATCGGGAGTAGCTCCCTTTCATCGGACTGCATCTTTGTGAAGGAGTACATGATGGGGGAAAGTACGAAGGTGGTCAAGGCCAACAAGAGGTCAACCAAAAGGAGGACCAACCCTTACAAAGTGATCTCAAATAACAGACACAGGGTTGGTGTTTCCTCTGTTGACACCAGCAACGGCAAGGTTGAAGAAGACGCATCACTTGGGTCAAGGAAGAGGAAGTCCAGCCTTGACCAAGTGAGCTCAAACAAGCGACGTAAGGTTGATGTCTCTCCCGGTGAAACCAACAACGGCAAGATGGGAGAGGACGCTTCATTGGTTACTTGCTCCGATGAAACTATAGGTGAGTTATTCCCTCCAATTGTTGCTGAATGTTAAAGTGTCTGTTAACTATTACATGTAATTGTCTTAAATTTAATGTTCGTGGTCAAAATTATTTCATTATCTATTTTCTTTGTGAAGTGTTTGTCAAATCGATGTACATTAGAAAATAGTCAGTTTTCTAGTGTCTGAAAACAAGAAGTGATCGATATATGATCATATATTATAATCCTAGGAAGATTTCACTGCACATTACTGGATGTATGATCTTATATTTCCTTTTACAATGTAATTAGAATAGAAGTTATTAAAGTATCTCAACTATGTACGTGAATACAGTATTTAAGTAACTTTAATCATACGTCAGTTCACTCAAGGCATTTTCTCCTGTGTAGAAATCGGGAGTAGTTCCCTTTCATCAGACTGCATCTTCGTGACGGAGTACATGATGAGGGAAAGTACGAAGGTGATCAAGTCCAACAAGAGGTCCAACAAAATGAGGACCAACCCTTACCAAGTGGGCTCAAAGAAGAGACGCATAATTACTGACACCAGCGACGGCAAGCCTGAAACGACACAGAACAGGCCCAGCAGCTCTTCAGAACTGGAGTCACACACATACCCCATATACCAGAAGTGCTCCATTCATGAATTTCAAAATAAATATCAAATAATGGAGCTGCTTGGAACAGGAGGTTATGGGTCCGTGCTTGCTGGCCGCCGCAGATCGGATTCTTTACCAGTAAGAATGACGCCCACTTTCCCTCTTACACACACACACACACACACACACACACCCAACATACACTGCAGATGTTAACTTGTGTTTTGTCTTTTAGGTGGCCATTAAATTCACTGAAGCGTGCGACGCACGGTATTCACCAGCGGTAAGAAAACGGTTCTTTAGTAACACTTTCATAAAATTTTCATTGATACTTAATCGATTGTCATGTTACTCTTCTGTGGATGCTGTCATGTTAATGTTCCTTTTTCTCTTTGGGATTATAGTTCACAGCCCCTCTGGAGGTAGTGCTCATGCAGCTCGCTGCAGGTGGACC
Source organism: Macroramphosus scolopax (assembly GCA_901007825.1). Taxonomy (NCBI): domain Eukaryota; kingdom Metazoa; phylum Chordata; class Actinopteri; order Syngnathiformes; family Centriscidae; genus Macroramphosus; species Macroramphosus scolopax. The sequence continues at coordinate 1,218 of CAAKHC010002914.1, read as the reverse complement.
AGGCTCCATCGGGCAGTCGCCCGCTGTCACCCTGCTGGAGTGGTTTCACGTAGACCAGTATATAATTATGGTGATGGAGAGACCTGACAACTGCGTGTCTCTTCACCAGTACATTGCGTCCAAAGGTGGCAAACTGGAGGAGGAGGAGGCAAAGGTACGTTAGCTGAGTTTTACATTTCCTGTCATGTATATCAACACTGCCCATCAAGCAAAACATTAATAACAGGTTATAAAGGACAAATGCAGCAAAGAAGAACACAGGTACAACATATTGTCATCTGTTTCGCTTGTTTTCTCCAGGTCCTATTTAGGCAGCTGGTTGACGCAGCCATCGATATGGATGACAAAGGCATATTCCATCAGGACCTAAAATCACAAAACCTCCTTGTGGAAATGGGTTCTGAGGTGCCACGCCTCCGGGTCATCGACTTTGGCTGTGGCTCGTTTGTTAAGGATGAACCCTTCTTCACATTTAGGGGTATGTTATGCTCTGCTCTGCACCCTCCACAACCCCCCAAACCACTACCACCACGTTTATGAAAATGTTTGAACGAGCGTCAAATTCATTCTGTCTCTCTGTTTTTCAGGTACATGGGCTTACATTCCTCCAGAGGGTTACCTCAGTGATAGGTATTTCGCTGGTCCCACGACGGTATTTCATATAGGAATAGTGCTGTACCTTATGCTGAATGATACCACATTTGACAGCCAAAGGATAGCGCTGACTGGCCTGACGTTCGACTCGAATATATCCAAAGGTAAGACACTCAGGGTCATACAAGCCTGCAAAGCAGCCTTGTTTGCATTTATTGGCGGACAACACAGTGAATGTCACTCAATGAGGCCCTTCTCGGTGTCGTCTGCCCGGCTGCTGCTCTACACAACACACAAATTGAAATGATCATACTTATGTAAGCAGGTCTTTAATTGAGCTTTTTTTCATTTCAGAGTGCAAGGACATTGTCACGGGTTGTCTGGACATGGATGAAAATAGTCGTTTCACCCTGAGGCAGGCAAGATACCACCCCTGGCTCAATTGATATGACAGGGATTCTTCTGGAGCTGCTCCCCCCCCCCGTCATCTCATCTAGGGCAGCACGGTGGTGCAGTGGTTAGCACTGTCACCTCACAGCGGGAACCTGTCTGTGTGGAGTTTGTATGTTCTCCCGTGCCTGCGTGGGTTTCCTCCCACACACCAAAAACATGCAGTTAGGTTAA